>JALMQS010000353.1:4873951-4888024 GCA_024734495.1 Forficula auricularia
TTCTTAACTTCTAATTGATTATTTAGTATATTCGTTTTATTTGAGAGAGCTAATTTTATTTCAGTTGACTCTAAAAAATCTAAACATAAGCCCTTTCTTTCGAAATGTAAAGGAACGAGGTGCCTAATAGAAGAGGTGTGTTTATTCAAATGTAGATGATGGCGAAGGTAGAAGTAGATGCCATATTAATATCATCTGATCTGTTAAGACTATTAAAAGCTCTTTCATGTTCCGAGTAGCGAGTTCTAAAAGAGCGTCCGGTTTGTCCTATGTAGATTAAAGTCTTTCCAAAAATAAATTCGTTTTATTTTAATATCTTAATGTGAAACCTACCAAGTATATTTTATCCAATATTTTAAAAATGTTTCACCAAGTACCAACACCAAATTTCTTAAAAACTATTTAATTATTAAGTTTAATAAGAATTCTTAAAATCAAAATATTACCATCAATATGTTGAACATTATGAGCTTGATATGATAGCTCGTTCAGATATATTATTCCACATTCGTCACACCTAAAAAAAAAATAAAAATAAAAATAAAAATAATAATTTATATAAATTCAAGTATGTCTTTTGAAGTTGTGGTTCAGAAAGTGGACCACACGGCCCACTGGGAGGCAATTTGATTTTTTAAAGGGGCAATTCGAGAATGGGTTATTAACATAGAAGCTTGTTTAAACCAATTTAATAGTCTTTTAGGCTTTATTCACTTGAGTTTGAATAATTAGAATTACTTATATGATATGTAACAGAGAGGTATCAAATTTTTGAAATACTTAGGTAGGGCATGGCCAAAAAAAAGTTGGGAAGCACTGATTTAAAGGGCTTTTTGATTAGAATAACATGCAGGAATAAAGTTGCCAGGACAAATGTTGTCCGAATCCAGGATGTTAAGTGTTATGAGAACAAATGTAAGACAAGTAATCTGGGCTGGCTGCCCCTGTTTTTTATAGCTGCCGTGGCGATTGTGGTGCCATTTATCAAAAGAGTATCGGCTGAAACAAACTATTCTGCAAATTTTTATTGGAATAATTTCATCAGAATTAATTAGAATCCTAAAAAATGTGTAATCTAGGAAGTTTCAGTTGAAACTTCTCTTTTGATAAACAACTTAACAATGAAACTTGAAGGAGACAATAAAAGAGTGTGTCTTCTGCTGGAATTATAAATTTTATTTATTTATAACGAGACTATAGTTTCGAGGGCTTTGCCCTCTTCATCAGTCTATTACAATGTATTCACAAATTTATAATTCCAGCAGAAGACACACTCTTTTATTGTCTCCTTCAATATATAAAAATTCTGCTACTCTCGGCAAAAACTTTCATTTTAACAATGAAACATTCAAAAATGTAAGTTTGTGACAATTAAGTTATTGAATGAATTAACTCCAATAAGCTTCAAGTAAGTGTTGGTAGGACGTGGTTATTTATGTGGATGATTTGGTGTTCAAATTAAAATAGATAGTCAACAATTGGGCCTTGTAACCATTGACGACCATGTCCGATTCGTGACAGTAACATGAAGTAGGAATCTACCAAAAACATCATTGATTCAATCGAAAACTGAGAATAAAAAAGCCGATCAAGTGCGAGCCGGACACCCATACCGAGAATTCAGTATATCGTCGGCTTAGAGTGTAAACCCGCTAAATCCATTTTTATCATATATGACATATTAATACCGTTCGAAAGAAAAAGAGATGCCGCATCGTCCAAATAAACTGCTACTTATTTTTTTATTCAATCCTTACCCTATTTGGGTTTTGGATTCATACAATTCTTTTTACAATCACTTAAATAGTTAATATAGAAAATACTGAAAATAGAGTCTGCTTCAACTGCTACTTAAAATTACGATCGTGAGTTGTATAAAAAAATGTGAAAAATAAGTTTTTTCCATAACAACAATATTAAATTTTGTTTGCTTTTTCTCTGCCCTATAAAATTTCCTTGTTGTGAGTTAGTAGGTTTACTCTCTAAGTCGACGATATGACATATTAATACCGTTCGAAAGAAAAAGAGATGCAGCATCGTCCAAGTAAAACTGCTACTTAAAATTACGGTCATAAGTTGTAGAAAAAAAATATTTTTTTCCATTACAACAATATTAAATTTTGTTTGTTTTTTCTCTGCCCTGTAAAATTTCCCTGTTGTGAGTTAGCAGGTTTACTCTCTAAGGCGACGATATAATATCTTCCAAAATCCTCAAAGTACTAAATTCGCTCTTATTTGTCGTAAATAAGGATAAAATTGTTGAATTCGAGGAATGTTTTTAAAAATTTTAGTAGAGCCACTTCTGAAAGCTGACTGGTAGAAACGACAATTGGCCAATTTTGGGGTTGTCTAACACCGTTTTAAAGTGAATTCAATTTAAAAAATATAATCAAACTTGTAACAAGAATACTAGGGAATTGAATTGAAATGATAAAAAATTAAAAAGACTGAATTTTTATTAAATGGGCCAGACGTTTCGTCAATTTATTTTGACTTTCTCAGTGTGGGCCACTTTAATCACTCTGTCAAAATAAATTGACGTCTGGTCCATTTAATAAAGACTCTTGTGTTTTTAATTTTTTGTCCAATTCCCTGCTATTCCTATTACAAATTTTTATGGAAGCGAATGATACAACATTATTATATAATTAAATATTACTTACGTATAGAATTCATCATCATGCTCCTGTTCACAGTGTTGTATAATTAAATTGAGATCTAAACATTCATGTTGACAAGATGTGCATTGGAATCGATCTATTCTCATATTGTTCTCAACATCTCCATATCGCATTACCTCGCCTTGAGAATTGAGAAAAACAAACGGAGGCTGAGGCATGGTATCACAATTCTCGGAGTCTTCTGATTCAGGCATGGAAATAAAAAACTGAAAAAGACTGTGTTAACAACCAAAATAAATATATTTACATATGGGTCATTTTATAAAAATAGTCGAACGCCATTGACAATTTGAAATTTTATATTAATTTTGGGAATAATCATTCCAAAGGAATGTATAAAGGCAGTCTAGAAATAAATAAGAGTCTACTTCAAACAAACAATATTTATTAGAAACGTTTTCCCCTTATAATGCTTTTTTGAAACCAAAGTTTTGGAGGATCTGCACTCCTTGAGGGTTCAAAAGGGCCAATGAAAGAAGCATATAGTAATTAATAGGGATTGTGGTGTTGGTGCAAGGTGAAACATCTTTAGAAGCATATAGCTTTCTTTTTGTCTCCTCTCTCAGTGCTTGTTGGTATATATGCACTGTGGTGCAAAAAAAGTGGAACACTTAGAAAAATTTAGTTTTTTCAAATAATTTTCAGAAAAAACATTTTATTTATACTTTTAATACATTCTGTGATTGTAGGAATATTTTTAAATATTTTTACAGTGAAAACAATGTAAAATTTAAAATTAAACTTATTAAAACTAGCATAAATTTTCAGGTTTGAAATCTGATCCCTTTATTGAATTGTATTAAATGATTATTGTCTAATATCGAATTAAATTGAATATTTTTATGTTTATCAGTTCGATTTGAATATCTCATCTTTTAATTTAATTTCATTTGAAATATTGTCCAAGCATAATGCCTCGTAAAGACCGAGGAAGTAGCTCAAGCTGTAGTTTTAATAAATGATGGAAGATCGTATCGGTATGTCACTCAACGACTTCAAGCATCGGTTGGAAGTATTCATAGAGCTGGAAAACGATATAGAGAAACAAACTCTTATGCCAGGAGATCGGGATCTGGTCGAATTAGAGCTTCAAATGAGAGAGATGACCGATTCATACTATTGGAGGTATTGAGGGATCGGCATTCTACAGCAGCTCAAATTCAACATCTCCTTCTACAAACTCGACAAGTCAACCTAAGTGTTTAGACAATCAGAAGACGTCTCTGGGAATTAGGGTTGAAGTCAAGGAAACCAGCGACAGGCCCTCTTTTGATACTGAATCACCTTCAATGTTCCACTTTTTTTCCACTACAGTGTAGAATATTATAAGAGGAATATATAGAATATTTCAAGAGTGGAGGGAAGATCCTCCGAAACGTTAGTTTCAAAATAACATTATATGGGGAAAACATTTTCAATAAATACCTATTATTTGTTGGAAGTAGTATCTTATTTATTTCTGGACTGCATTTATCCAATCCTGAGATTAATATATCAATCCGTTCTCCAAAGAAAACTTTGAACTTTAGAAAATTCGAAATACTCATCAATTTGTATTTAAACTATATGGCATGTCCATGTGTTTAAATTTAGAATTACTAGACTGAAAATTTTTTACAATTGAAAATTAAATCTTTGGGTGAAATATTTAGCGCGATATGTAACTGAAAGATTAGTCCACCTCACGTGGTAAACATTGGTCTGGATTGTTTTTTGATACTATGGTTCAATTTCCGAGTGTAATAAAAATAATCCATAACAGCGCGGATTTAGTAAAGTCGTGATTATTTTTAGAAAATTCTAGTGAAATATTTATAGTATACTGAAGAAGCAAAGCCTTCCAAACTATAACTTCAAATTAATCAAATAATATTTACATATGTCATTTTTATTTGTAGCTATGAATAGTTATTAAATCAAGCAGATGATTCTTTGATTTATTTATCGATAACAATTTAAAACTATTCAGTCTATGTCCTTCAAAGAAAAGACTTTCATGGCGGTATTAGTGAGAATTCTATTATAATTTTTTTATTATATAGCTATTATTATCTATTGATGTCGCTACAGCCCGTACCTTAATGTTGATACTTGTAGTAGATTAAATAAGCAAAGCCTTCGAAACTATAGCTTCAAATTAATCAAATAATGATATTTACATATCGTCGCCTTAGAGTGTAAACGTGCTAAATCCATTTTTTATCATAATATATGTCATATTAATTCTGAAGAAAAAGAGATGCAGCATTGTCCAAGTGAAACTGCTACTTAAAATTACAAAAGTTTTAGAAAAAAATGTGAAAAATAGTTTCTTTCCATAACAACAATATTAAATATATATCTAAATTTTTTGAGGATACAAATTTTCTTTTAAATAGGTGTTAGTTTTATTCTTTTTTGACAAAAAAAACACATTTTTATCTTTTATTTTTCTTTATTTTATTGTCACCCAGGAACGTTTCAACATTTGCAAATATGTCATCATCAGCATAAAACATTTCAATCATTACAAAATATACAATGACAACTTCTCATCATAAAACAACATACTCTCAAAAATTACATCAAAATGACATACCTTGGAAGAATCTTAAGATGGGAAAAATTCCTTAACATCGAAATTATCACAATATGTAACATTATCCTTCTGTCCAACAATTATTTTTATATAAACATTTAAATTTATTGACTCTTTCATAAATCACTGAGGGAATTTTTCCCATCTTAAGATTGTTCCAAGGTATGTCATTTTGATGTAATTTTTGAGAGTCTGTTGTTTTGTGATGAGAAGTTGTCATTGTATATTTTGTAATGATTGAAATGTTTTAGGCTGATGATGACATATTTGCAAATGTCGAAAAGTTCCTGGGTGACAATAAAATAAAGATAAAAATGTGTTTTTTTGTCAAAAAAAGAATAAAACTAACACCTATTTAAAAGGGAATTTGTATCCTCAAAAAATTTAGATATATTTAGATATATATATATAAATAAAAATTTTTCAGAATTAATCAAGAAATTAACAATATTAAATTTTGTTTGTTTTTTCTCTGCCCTGTAAAATTCCCTTGTTGTGAGTTAGCAGGTTTACACTCTAAGGCGACGATATAATATTATATTATTCTTATGTGTAGCTATGTTAGGTATTACATCAAGCAGAAGATGCATTCTTGAATTTATTCCTTAAAAATTTTAAACTATGCAGTTTATTTTGTTTAAAGAAAAGATTTCATAGCGAAATTGTATGAGTGAGCATCCTAATTTTTGTATTATATATTATGATATGATCTATTGATGTTGCTGCTGGCTAATTTCAACCCAGATGGTACCTTTATTTAATGTTGACGTGAGAAGGATTCAGTCCAATGGAAGTCAAGCGCTTTATCCAAAAAGAAACTCACAAGTTTTCTAATATTTCTAAAATTCAAAGGTTAATTTTCCTTATTTTGAATAGGAGACTGATTATTTAGTAGAAATCACTTTCAAGCATAAATTGTTAAAATAATTCCATTAAATCTTGAAAGCAATTAAGAAATAAGATTTTTATTTTATTTTAAATTATGTTGTTAAAAAGTAAGTATTTTCTTTTAGTTTTAAATATACAAAGGACGTTTTTTCCTCTATTTTCATAGAATAACCCATATATAAAAAATAATAATGAAATTAATTACAAATTAATGAATAGAAAAGATATTGATTTAATTATACTTTACCTTGGAAATTTAATAAATAAAAAATGAGTAATATATTATTTAATATAGGTCTTAAAGTATATTATATTTGTTTAATCAAAGGAAGAATGTGGAATATTATGTTGGTTGGTTTCAGTTCTTAGCTGTCATTTAAATAAATGTCAAATTGCAAACTTAACAAAACAAAAACGAGTACATAATTTGAATATTTTAAATAATTTATGAAAAAATAAAACTCTCTATAGATAAATAATGCCTAATACTAAAAAAAGTTATAAATTTTAATTTTATTTATTTTCTTAGAAAGACGGACTGGTAAGCGAAATAAGTAGGTTATAATGAAAGGCAGTCCATAAATTATTTAAATTTTATTCAATTTCCGACATTTCGGAAACTTTTTCTCTCCTTCTTCAGGGTATTGAATAGTTATTGATTGGTGAGTCTAACTCTGATCCCATTTGTCTCTCCTTTCAGTGATAGGAACAATATTACAATATTTTCCAACATTTTATCATAAGTGAGAAAACTAAGTACACTTATGGTATATAATGTTAGAAAATATTGTAATATTGTTGCTATCACTGAAAGATAGATAGATTTTATTTTGCTCTGAGAATGATATTCTCCTGGAGCATAAAATACAAATTATATTACATTAAAAATCTGCATTCCAAATTCAACCATAACATATAGGTACTTTTCATGAAACTACGGTGGAGGGGTGAGCAATAAAGCTGGGGGTGGCCCTAGATTTTGGTTTCTTTGGCTTTAAAGCTTGCACTTCGAAAATGCAGAAAACATATTTTTATTAATGATTTTATTAAGATTTTAATGTGAAGTTATAATACAGGCAAAAACAAATAAACTGCAACGGATCGTTGCTAAACTTTATCCAAATTCATTTGAAATATTAATATGTTTGTTCCTTTATTATTAATCAGATATCACTTGCAATTTGTAGTTCATATTGACATTAATTCAAAAATAATTCTCATTTAATAGTCGAGGAATAACCATTCTACATTGGATTTTTGACATTTCGGTTATTATTGTAACCATTGCTGAAGACATGGAGGAATCGACTTAAAATCAAAAATAGCCATCGATTCTCATCTAATACTTGAGGAATAACAATTCTACATTAGGTTTTTGACGTTTCGATTATTATTGGTAACCATTGCTGAAGACATGCGAGGAATCGACTTAAAATCAAAAATAACGATCGATTCTTATCTAATACTAGAGGAATAACGTTATTCCATTCCATTTTTGATGTTTTGACTACTAATGGCAACCTCTACTGAAAACGTGGAAGAATAGACTTAAAATCAAAAAGACTAAATTCTTTTATGGCAAACAACTCAAGCTTGAGTTCACTTAAATAAAGGTTAATAAACCAAATGTATTAAAATACTATTTGAAGTAAGAAATACATTATTTTAATTGTTATTCGTAATTTTATTTTCAGGTTTACATGCTGTATTGCAAGTATTTTTCAAATCAGTTGTTTTGAAAGACAAAGAAGCTTGTCTGTGGGGGCGCGTGCACTGGTCTGTCTGCCCCACAGGAGCAAGATAGTGGCGGATTCCTTCAAAGTGACGGCGACGAAAGTATGGAACGCGTTGCCGGTTGAATTGAGGAGGATAGTGCGCCCTGAACCTTGTGAGGCAGAACTCCCCCGGCACTTAGCCTAGCAGTGTAATATTGTTTGCTATTATTCTAAGTTACTTTATTGGAATGTTTTATGTTACGCTAATAAAAATAATGTATCATTTTACGGCAGACGCGGTGGCCCTTCAAAGTCGACTCTTCAACGTTTGGTGACCAAATTCGAGACGACTGGTTCGGTAAACAACCAACCAACACCCTTACGTCAAAGGAACGCCAGATCGGCCGAGAACATCGCTGCTGTCCGTGAGAGTGTGCAGGAGACACTGAGGCAGTCGATTTCTCGCCGTGCACAAGAACTCGGCCTTTCGCAGACTTCAACTTGGCGAATTTTGCGTCGGGACTTGGGCCTACACCCGTACAAGATCCAACTGACCCAGGAGCTCAAAGTGAATGACCATAGACATCGCCGTTTGTTCGCTGACTGGGCTACAGAACGTTTGAAAGAGGACCCCGATTTTGGCCGAAAAATCATCTTTAGCGACGAGGCGCATTTTTGGATGAATGGTTTGTTAATAAGCAAAATTGCCGTATATGGGACGACCACAACCCACATGAGGTTCACCAGGTGGTAATACATCCACAAAAAGTTACTGTTTGGTGCGGATTTTGGTCCGGCGGCGTCATTGGTCCGTACCTTTTTGAAAACGATGATGGCGAGGCCATTACTGTCAACGGCGAGCGCTACAGATCAATGATTAACAATTTATTTTGGCCTGGATTGAATGATATGGACGTGGAGAACATGTGGTTCCAACAAGATGGCGCTACGTGCCACACAGCGAGCGACACAATGGACATTCTGCATGAACGGTTCGAGGGTAGGGTTATCTCTCGCAGAGGTGACGTGAATTGGCCACCAAGATCGTGCGATTTGACCCCGCTAGACTTTTTCTTGTGGGGTTTTCTCAAGTCGCAGGTCTATGCCAATAATCCGCAAACAACCGATGCCCTGAAAGTCAACATAATGCAGGCCATCGCTCAGATTCAGCCGGATCTATGCAGTAGAGTAATTGAAAATTGGACCTGTCGGATCAGTGCCACCGTTCGAAGCCGCGGTGGACATTTAAACGATGTCATATTTCGTAAATAATGGCATAAATGGGCCTTTCAAATAAAAAAAAAAATTCTTTAATATCTCACATACAGCTTGTTTTATTTAATTTCAACATCGACCCGTCCTTGTTGAAAGACCCTATATAATAGAAAATCCATTTTTTAATGCTTGAGTTCATTGTCTGAGGTACAAACAGTTTCATCTATATACTACTAGTCCAGTCATATTGTGTTTTTATCAGGAAAGTAAGTTTTTGGGGTAGTTCTAATTTTTTGAATATATATGTTTTTTGGGGCGCTGAATCCAAATCTGAGGTCTCCCACCAAAATTTCGTGACGCAACATTGTAGAAAATGCAAAAAAAAGGTGAAAATTTCCATTTTTTTTTGGTGATTTTTCTCTCATAATTTATAACTCAAAAACTATCAAATTTTCGTAAATAACTTTCCTACGCAGGATGAAAGCTCATAAAATTTCCTACATATTTCATTATTTAGATTTATTTCTCCTACCAACCGTTCGGGTTCAAGCGCAAAATCCAAGTTTTCAATCTCGGCAGCTCCGAGGATCACCCAAAAACTGGCACTTTTCCCCTATTTTCTCATTTTGACCATGAAGGAGCACGTTTTCGACAAATACATTTTTAAACTTGATTAAATTTGCTACAATTCAAACAAAGTTTCATCTTATTTGGATAAATGGTAATCCGTGCCGCAATGAAGTTATTGTTCTGAAAAACTGCAATTTTTTGCAAAAAATCGTAATTTTTCCTTCATAAAATGAAAACCACTCATTGTAGAATCTTGATTCCTATCTCATTATCTAGGACATCATATCGGGCGACAAGCTCTACAAAGGAGAGAAAATTTCCATGGTGTCCTTCCTGACTTAAGTCTTCTCGATGTCCTCTCAAAGCCAAAGAACTCTTTGCTAGGGTAAGTATAATATCGAATAACCTTTGAAAAACCATTTTCCAAAATGATGCTTCTTTGCGAATTTCATTTACAAGTTCCTTGTCGATAGTATTAGTATCATTTTTTTCCAAAATTTATACACAGCACATACTTCCGTATGGCCACTCGAAAATCTGTGTTGTTTAATTCTTTCTGATAGATGCTTCCAATCCCAGAATTCCCGTACACCAAACATTATTCCTTTGTGAAGCAAATAACCAGCAGGGTTGACAATAGGCAGCGTCTAGTATTTTGGAATAACACAACCAAAAATGATTAACTGGTCCATATTTAGAACTTGAAACGTAGTACGATTTTGAAAAACATTTATTGTTCTGGTTGATATCTGTTGGAAAAGGTCCTGAAGGCTGTAAAGGCCCTATATCAAGAATTTGACGTTTTTCGTTATCACTTAATATTTTGTTCGTAAAGTTTCCCAAGTCATAAGAAGATTTATCGTACATATTTTCGAAAAATGTAGAAGTCTGTGGTTCCTCCAAATCCTCCGCTCTTATGTGTGCCATGCAAACATCATCCACGTTCATATGATCGGCGGCGGAGGTATCTTCAACTGCAATTATTGTCGAATCTTCTTCAGTAGGCTTCTCAACCAACACTGCAGTTACCACATTATTTGAGTCACTATCAACTATAAATATTTTGTCCAGAAGTACTTGCAGAAGGCTGACTAAAAAACTTGTCAATTTTGGGCAAGTTTTGTTTACATTATATTATTTGTTAATGAGCATACATTTCTATTTTTTTTCTTTTTCTTGTTTGTTAATTTCTTTTAATTGATTTGTATTTATGTTTATTAATTTCCGTAGTTAATTTGTATTGATGTTTTGCTGACCTAGCCACCGAGGACTTGTGCCTCTATAAGCAGGTCGAGTAAGTAAGTAAAGATATATTTATTTATTTATTTATTTATTTAAGTTGCTTGACCAGACCAGTATTGTGAAAAAAAATTTCAGCCATGTAGAGGTTTCCAGTACGAAGTTACAGATGCGTCAAAATGGCCTTAGTAGTTTCATTATTGTAGTCTGACAGTGCACACACACCCCCGCTCGAACCGAATTTGGTTGGGCCAGATTTTTTGAAAGTAAAACGTAAGGATTTAGTAAAAGGACTTTCAATTTCTTGTTTCCCAAAAACATAAGTATTTGTGAAAAATAAATTTGTAGTAAAATATAAATATATTTTGAATATTTTTGAAGCAAGATTAGTGTAAAAATTGAATTCAAGAGGTTAGTTTTTCAAAAAGACCCCCCCTAGCACCACTTCTCTAAGCAATAATTATTGATAAAATTTAATATAAGAGCGAGTTCACATTGCCAATAGAAGTAGACTTAGGTATTTTATATTCAATTTGGGGAAAGTCAGTCATTCTATTGCCCTTCAAATTTTGAAGATATTTAAAAATTTTCTTCAAAATTCAAAACACTCAACTACTTTTATTTAAATTATTATATTCGATGATGGATTAGTAAAATATGGGGGAGGGAAAGATTTTATCTTGGGCCTCCAGCTCCCCCCATTTTATTTAAAGAAAGTTAAAAATTATATAAATAGGTATAATAATGAAATTTCGATATACAGAAATATCATAGTGGGGGTATTCGGTTCCGTCAAATCTCAGACTAATTGAAACCCGACTATTCGGAACTAGATAGATATAAAAAAATGAAAATTGGTTTAAAGTAACTTAAATTTTTTAAACTATATAATCTTCGAAACTAATATGATACGCCCATGCTTTATTATTTTATTACCATTTTCTGAATCATTCGCCCGACCTTTTCTCTTACGAGATGCATGCAAGGTATTATATTAAGTCACTATTAATAACATCACTAAAAGAGAAAAATAAATATAATTTTTATAAAAAAAAAAATAAAACCGACTTCAAAAAAATAAAAAAAATAATAAAACTCAAAAATAAAATAAAATAAAAGATATAAAATAATAATCTAATTTAGTTACAACTAAACGACGAAATATTTATATAAAATCACTTTTTGAAGCTGCTAAACAAACTATATAAGCGAGCGTACCTCCCAAAACGTACCAAAAGTAAGATCCGTCGAGTTAGATTCATAAAATGTATATGTTTGGCACCGACATCAAAAAGTAATTTCATGCTAATATTTCGTCGTTTAGTTGTAATTAAATTAGATTATTATATTATACCTGTAAGTGTATTTTATTTTATTTTTGAGTTTTATTATTTTATTTGTTACATTTAATTTTTCTGAAGTCGCTTTTAATTTTTATATAAAAATCATTTTTCTCTGACTCCTAATAACCGGAAATATATCGAAATCTAAACTCACTTTTGGTTTTATTTCATTTTATGCGAAACCTACTTCGCAATTTTACCCAATTTTTTATTATTATCTAAAAATATTTCACCCAGAACCACCACCTATCTCCTTAAAAGTTATCAAAAAAAAGAAACACTTTTTTCATGCAAGATTACAATACTTGACCATACTGGTAAAGTAAAAATGTTTAAAAAAAAAAATAATATACAACTTAAATATTTCAATTTTTGACTAATGTATTTTTTATTTTAAAGATTTAACAATAATTAAGATTGATCAAGAAAAGTTGACTCTTCATCTTCATATTCGGCGACCACCATTCCTGGTCATAGAATCAAATGGTCGATCAGCTGAGAGCACGCATTACAAGCCATTCGTAATTTCTCTTCAATTGCTGCTCGAATATGCTGGGCGTATATTCTTGATTCCTGCAATTCCAATTTGAGTCGAAATAACTCCGCATTGGCCATTTGTAATTCTTCATCTTTACTCTTAAGAGGTGCTTTTAAATTAGATTGTACCTGTTAGTGAATTTCCATTTACTCTTCAAATTCACGAATTGTGTCTCTCAGGTGAATTCGAGCCTGTTGAGCCAAGTTTGCTTCTTTAGTTTGCTTATCGGTTAGGAGGATTGAATATTCATCTGGCTTACGGACATAATAGCAAACGTGGCTACGGGAGGAAAAAAAATTGTGTCATTTGTGGGAAACTCATTATAATTCTTCATCTTTACTCTTAAGAGCTGCTTTTAATATAGATTGTGCCTGTTAGTGTATTTCCATTTGCGCTTCTAATTCACGAATTGTGACTATCAGCTGAATTCGAGCCTGTCGAGCCAAGTTTGCTTCTTTAGTTTGCTTATCGGTTAGTAGGATTATATATTCAGCTTGCTTACAGACATAATAGCAAACGTGGTTACGGGAGGAAAAAAAGGGGTGTCATTTGTGGGAAGCTCATTATAATTCTTCATCTTTACTCTTAAGAGCTGCTTTTAATATAGATTGTGCCTGTTAGTGAATTTCCATTTGCGCTTCAAATTCAGGAATCGTGTCCCCCAGCTAAATTCGAGCCTGTTGAGCCAAGTTTGCTTCTTTATTTTGCTAATCGGTTAGTAGGATTAAATATTCAGCTGGCTTACGGACATAAGAGCAAACGTGGTTACGGGAGGATAAAAAAGGGTGTCATTTGTGGGACTCATTATAATTCTTCATCTTTACTCTTAAGAGCTGCTTTTAATATGGATTGTGCCTGTTAGTGAATTTCCATTTGCAATTCAAATTCACGAATTGTGTCTATCAGCTGAATTCGAGCCTGTTGAGCCACGTTTGCTTCTTTAGTTTGCTTATCGGTTAGTAGGATTAAATATTCAGCTGGCTTACAGACATAATAGCAAAATTGATTACGGGAGGAAAAAAAATTGTGTCATTTGTGGGAAACTCATTATAATTCTTCATCTTTACTCTTAAGAGCTGCTTTTAATATAGATTGTGCGTGTTAGTGTATTTCCATTTGCGCTTCTAATTCACGAATTGTGTCTCTCAGGTGAATTCGAGCCTGTTGATCCAAGTTTGCTTCTTTAGTTTGATTATCGGTTAGGAGGATCGAATATTCATCTGGCTTACGGACATAATAGCAAACGTGGCTACGGGATGAAAAAAATTGTGTCATTTGTGGGAAACTCATTATAATTCTTCATCTT
>JALMQS010000353.1:4888124-4912231 GCA_024734495.1 Forficula auricularia
CACTCTCAATAACGACTACAAAAAAATAATTTTTAGAAAAAAAAAATCAAAACCGACTTCAAAAAAATGGCCATAGTGGGCAAACTTTAACTCAGAGGTTCCCAACCCTGTGCCCGCGGGCGCCATGGCGCCCGCGGAACGATTCGTATGTGCCCGCCTCTCACTATTCGACAGAGACAGAATTTTTTCATAAACATTATTTTAAAATACGCCGAAGGCGCCTAATCACAAGGCACATAACTCTGATTGCTTCGGCGATCATCGGCTCACTTCCCCAGGTAACACACAATATCCTCAGAATATTCTAAGAAGATTTAAATGTCCTTAGAATATCCTTAGAATATTCTGAGGATATTGTGGTTACCTGGGTCGGGTTTTCTGCGTGTACATGGAGTGATGCGCAAAAAGCATTCCCCGCCTGGAACCGCGTTGTTGTCATTGTGATTGCTGCCCTGTTTGGGTCGCGACAGTTAGATAAGAGACATGTTCGTCAGACGAAACACGAATTAGGAGTTTTCTATAAAAAAAAATTAACAGGCTAAAAGCGAGGTGAGTAATTTATTGTATTCATAAGCGATGATCTATTAATAAACTATTATTATTGAGGAGATAGTTATAGTTCTTGTTATAATATATTTATGCATATAATGCAGAACAGACTTGCGCTATAACATTGATATTATATTGTAGTTCAATTATTATTTTTTTTATTATTTATTTTAGCCCTAAAATGAGTGGACCAAGTAAAAGACAACGAACCTATAATTTTAACACTGACTGGGAGGAATCATATTGTTTCGTTAATTTGAAAAATAAATGCGTTTGTTTGTTGTGTGATAGTAGCATTGCAGTGCCGAAAAAACATAACGTTGAACGACACTTTCAGACAAATCATGGCACTTTTAATGTGAATTATCCTCTTAAATCTGAAGTAAGAAAGAAAAAAATTTGTAATCTAAAATCAAGTCTAACAGCACAACAGACTGTTTTCACTAGACATGTGGAAAATTCTAAAAAGGCCACTATTGCTTCTTTCAAAATATCTCACATGCTCGCAAAAAAGAAGAAACCTTTCATTGATGGTGAGTTGTTTAAGAAACTATTTTTTACTGGTGCCGATTGTTTGTTTGATGGATTTTCTAACAAACGTGAGATTGTCTCAGCAATACAAGACTTACAGTTGTCAAATAACACAGTCACAAGAAGAATACATGCAATTTCAACAGACATACAAACTCAGTTAAAAACTGACTTGGAAATATGTGACTGTTTCTCGCTACAATTTGACGAGTCAACAGATATATCAGACACCGCACAGTTAGCATTTATGGTGAGAATGGTGTTTAGTAACTTCACAGTAAAAGAGGATATGTTACAAATATTACCTATGAAAGGACAGACAAGGGGTGAGGATATTTATAATACATTCAAAACATACGCCAAGTCAATAAATATGCCTTTGCACAAGCTGTCTGCAATAACCACTGATGGGGCGCCAGCAATGATGGGTAAAAACAAAGGATTTATTGCCCTCTGTATGAAGGATGATTCATTTTCAAACTTCATGTCACCACCATTGTATTATCCACCAGGAAGCTCTGTGTTGTAAAATTTTGCCATTTGAACACGTCATGAAAATAGTTACAAAAATAATCAATTCTATTCGAGCAGCTCCTTTGCAACACCGACTTTTCAAGGCCCTGTTAGAAGATACTGAAGAGAAGATGATCTTATTCTGCATACTGAAGTACGTTTGCTCAGTAAAGGAAAGGTTGTGAGTTTAATTGAAGAAATAAAAACATTTATAAACGATAGAAAGGAAAATTATGATGAACTAGCTGACTTTGGCTGGCTGATTGAATTGGGATTTCTCACAGACATCATGGAAAAATTGAATTCTTTAAATTTTGAGTTGCAGGGTAAATACAAAAGCATAGAAAATGATAAGCTCTGTAAAGTCATTTAAAGCTAAATTGGATTTGTTGATATCACATCTGCAGATCAATTCTCTCGTGCATTTCCCACATATGAAGAAAATTATAGGTGACAATGAATTAAATGGGACATTATTTATTAAGCATCTTCAAGAGTTAAAAAACAGTTTGAAGAGAGATTTTTGCAGTTTAAACATATTGAGCCAATAGTTTCCTTCTGTATCAATCCTTTTACTTGCCAAATAAATGTTATGGAAATAGCCGCATGTATTGCAGATTTTGTTCAAGGTAAGACAGAAGAACTAGAGTTAGAAATTTTCGACCTTAAGAATGATATTTTGCTAAAATCCTTAATGTCAGAGGACTTTTGGAATACAGTGGATAGAGAAAAGTTCCCATTGTTGAAAAAAGCGGCATATAAAATTGAATCATTTTTCGGCTCGACATATTTATGCGAATCATTGTTTTCAAACATGAACTTAATAAAATCAAGATATAGATCTCGACTCACCGATGAGCATCTTTATGATTGTCTGCTAACAGGATTATCGTCATACGCTCCTAATTATGAAGCTCTGTCCAATGAAATGCAATGCCAAAGATCACATTGACTTTATTATATTTTTTAATTAAATGTTTTCTTTGTATTTGTGTGTTTTGTTTACTTTCTTTACGTTTTGTAAATACATTTCTCTGTGTGTATGCAATTTGAAAAAAATACCAAATAATTTTATTATTTTGAAACATTTTTGTTTATTATTTATTAATACATTATGACTATAAGAAAATAAGAAAATAAATTATGGGAAAATGACAAGTTATGGAAGGAGTTTGTCGATTTAAAATAGGTGGTGCCCGCCACCCTACCGATATTTTAGAATGTGCTCTAGAGTAAAAAAAGGTTGGGAACCCCTGCTTTAACTAATATAAAAATAAATTAATTAATTAATAATAACTCAAAAATCAAATAAAATTCACTAAAAGGTATAAAATAATTATCTTATTTAGTTACAACTAAACGACGAATAATTAACATGAAATTACTAAAAATAATCTAGTTCACGAATTACTTGATTTTTTAAAAGCGTTTGAATTAAAACTCGAACTATGGATCAGTCAGTTCCAATGAAACATTACCACGCATTTTCCTCATCTGTCATTATTCCAGATTTCGAATATGGACAAATATATTTCTGCACTTCAGGATCTGAAAACACAATTCCATTTGCGATTCCTTGATTTTCGGAGAGACGAAAAGTACCTGAATTTATTTGCTCGTCCATTCAGAATTTCGGTTGAAGAAGTTCCGAAAGAATTTCAGATGGAATTGATAGAGCTACAGTGCAATTCAACCTTAAAAAATAAATTTGATGTTGATTTGCTTGATTTCTATTCGAAATACGTCTCCATTACAGATTTCCCCAAAATCAGAGATCATGCACTGAAAACAATATCACTTTTTGGATCCACATATACATGTGAGCAGTTATTTTCACACATGAAAAACATGAAATCCAAAACAAGGACCAGAATCACCGATGTTCACCTTGAGAACAGTTTGAGGATTGCAACCAGCAATATTAAACCAGATATTGATAAACTGGTTAAAAATAAGCAGTGTCAGACATCTCATTGACCAATTGCATTGAATTGATTTTTATTTGCCCCTTTTGTTGATGTTGGCTCAATAAATAAATGTTTTCTACTTATCTACTTGTTTAATCATCCTGACCATTGCCAATAAAAAAATCCTTATAAAAATACCTATGGTCCGGCCCGCTGTGCAGAAAAAAAAAAATTTTTGGCCCTTGATTTGTAAAACGTTGAAGACCACTGGTTTAGTGGAATAGACTTACAATTTATTCGCGGCGAGATTTACAACCCCGTTGTTAAGCTAAACAATTGATATAGCGTGGTCCTTCGTTTTTCTCCATCTTTCTCAAATTTGGAGAAAGCATATAAAAAATTAAAGTAAATTTAAACCCCCCATTTAACCAGGCTTCGTCCCCTCATGAATCGAACCCAAGCGATAACTAGCTTGCCGTTAGCCAAACCCTTAAGACAAATCTCTCTCCGATATGCAACATATATAAGAAATAAAGCCAAAGATTTTTCACTTCTTTCAACTAGAAGGGAAAAGCAAAAAATCAGGCTAAACTAAAAAAAGATTTAAGAATTTTTTTTTGAGTTTCTTTTTTTGAATTTCTTCTGTTTTTTGAGAAAAGATGGAATTTTTTCAAAAATCAACCCAGGTTAGGTACATAACCATTATAATATTAAGAAATGAATTTAATTTTATTTAAGAATGAATCTAAGATTTTAGTAGAAATATTTTTACATTGTATATTAGAGGGCTTTGTCCCCTTAGGAATCGGACTCAGGCGCTAACTAGCTTGCCGTGCCGTTAGCCAAACCCTTAAGGTGGTTTTTGTATAATAAGAATATTATACAAAAATGTACCATCTCTCCAGAACCAGCAAGTACTACCGGGTTGGCCACCCCTTATTTGTAAGTATATATATTGTAAGAGTTCCGGGCAAAAAAATGTTATTAGTTTTAGTGATCCCCGACTTCAAAAAGTTTGAGAAAGACCAGATGTATTGGTTTCTAAATCTTATTAGTAATATCTTAGTTAATAATTGATTTACATATATTTTTTTGTAGTGATATTGATACAAGAAGTTGCACCAAAAATGTAAAACCTCTGTAGTCCCGGCTGGACCCTTGCATTGTGATAAGAAGAAAATTACAGAGATTGGGTCGGAGTTGAATATATTTGTGGATGCGGGTCTTGAGACTTAATCTTAAATTATATGTAGCTATATGTAGCCGGAAAAACAGACGAAGGAAGCGAGTTTCAGGCTCAAGAAGTCATAGAGATAGACGAATTGGCGGATGCGTTTGTTCGGTTAGTATCTAATTTAACTGCGAAGGGGTGTTTGATGACCTTTAAAAAAGTATTAAATTTTACTTGAATAAATTCTCATCCATCGATTTAAGTTCTTTGAGTTCAGATTAATTCCTATTCGTACTTGAAAATGGTCCAGTGTCAAATGCTTTTTTCTTCATCTGATATTTCCTCTGAAGAAACTAATCCTTTTCTTTGGCGATTTTCTCTTTTTGCTAATTTGTATTTCCTAAAATCAAATATGTTAAAAATAAATTAATTCAATTTTTAAAAGCAATAAACAATTACTTACTCTAGTTAATAGAATATCTTCTGGGTGTTGTCTTGAGAGGGATGGCACGTGATTCTTCAGTGGATACCTAGCCATGTGGGTATCACAGGCAATGAAAGGGCTGATGCCTTAGCCAAAGAGGGGACCACATTACCCCAGCCTGTCTGCCCGACTTCTTTTCAGTCTGCCAAAGCTCAGATCGACATGGCGACGAAGCGTTGGATTGAGGAAGACCTAGTGGCCTCTTCGTCTGGCAAGATGTTGGTTACCGACGGCCCTATCCAACGCGACCTCCCCCGAGAGATCAACGTGGCTGTCTTTCGGACAATGACGGGGCACGACTATCTTGCCTCGCACTTACATCGCATCGGGGTCCTTCCATCACCTGCGTATCCGCTGTGTGGTCATGGGATCATGAATGCAGCACATCTATCCGACTGCCCGGCCTTAATATCACACTTTTGAGGATGAGGAGAGGGCGGAGTACCAAATGGCCCATCTATACTGGTCAGCGCGTCGCTAAATGGCCCAACAGCCAAGGGTGGGCGTTGGTTAGTAAGTAACTAAGTCTTGTTGTTGTTGTCTTGTTGGCCTCCAAAGAAATGCTTAGTACATTTATAAGTGCATTTAATGTCATTTTTATATGTTCAGTATTTCCATGCTCAGGCATGCATTTATTTAACATGTGTTTAAACTTTCTGTAGGCTTTGGTATCACAAATTTTTTTTACTTTCTCAATCTCTATCTTGAGTGGCTATTAGAGAAACAAGAAATACGTAGACGTCATAACTGCAGATTCGATGCTTTAGTGATTGAGATAACTCATCAGAATGTAGATTTGTGCACTTCTTATTAAAAATGTGCAATCTAGGTGTATTCAGTAGAAACAACTCTTTTGATAAACACTTCATAATTTTTTTTTATCAAATTTAAGGTGAATTTAATATTGCAATTTCATTAACACAATGAATTCTTCTTCTTCTTCCTTTATAGACCTCAGATCTGTTTATACCAGATCGTCGTGCCATCATTTCTTAGGACGACCTCTACTCCTTTTCCCTTCTGGGCGATTTTCCATTATTTTGCTTAATATTCTATCTTCAGGATTCGTAATATTTATAAATTATAAAATTGTATTTTTATTATAGTCTTTCATTTATAAAAAGATTATAAATCCCGATAAGATATGGTGGTGTTCTTGGGTATTTAGTCATTCAAAACCATTAAAAAGTGAGGAAAATGTATGTTTTATGGTAATATCTTCTTATAAAGCATTCCAACCGGCTTGTTCGCAGAGACAATGTACCTTTAAAAAAATGATAAATTATTTATTAAATATATATATTTTAAATTTCTATTTAAAGTATAGAAGTCCCTATTGTCTCAGATTTTTATATTATCAGCGGGAAACCCAGCCCCTGACATTTTTAAGAACCATCGTGACCAATAGATGACACGGCGTTAAAAGAAAATAAAAATAAAAAAATAAGCTGACGTGTTCTGCAAAATCTAAGTTTACAACTTCGAAAGAGTGGGGAACAAATTTTGGTGGCCGAAAAACCTCGAAATTTTCGGACTTCAAAATGAGAAAATTTCGGAGTTTTTCAGTTTTTCTTGAATAACTTTAAAATGGCTTATCAAATCATAAAGATATCCATTAGATAAATTAAAGTTTTTAAATTACGTAATCAACCCCCGGGATCACTTTTGAATATCCAAAAAACTCGCACTTTTTTCGGTTTTTTCCCATTTTGACGGATCACGTTTTCGACAAAATAAACATTCTATACATTTTTAAACTATATTAAATTTGCTACAATGTAAATAAGTTTTATCTTAATTCAGAGGTCGGGGAACTTTTTTAGCCATTACCCCAAAATATTTTTGCGTAAGTCGCTGTTACCCCTACATTCTGAAAAGCAAGGTAAATCTATATTATTTATTGAATTAATTGGAATTTACATGAAAACTATCTGTAAGCAAATTAAAATTGTAAACATTAACATAATTCAAACGCTTTTACGTTTTAGAAAAATGATGTTTCATTTTCGCTAAAATGACTTCAAAATTAGTACTTTTTTAGGTGAACGCAATTTGAATACAGTCCTCGGCTATCAAAATAAAAATAATACTATAATAGTTTATAAAATAGAAAATTTTAAAAAAGTCCTTATTACCCAGGATAGTTTCATTGTTACCCCATTTGGGGTAATTTACCCCGGTTCCCCGACCGCTGTCTTAATCCGTGCCTCAATTAACATAGGTTGAAGTTTTGAAAAACTGCAATTTTTTCTAAAAATCTCAGTTTTTCCTTTATAAAATGAAAACCACTCATCCTAAAAACTTGATTTCTATCGCATTCTCTAGGAGCTTTTGTTTACTTGGACCACTTTTTTGATAAAACTCTTATATTTATAGATATCCAGAATTTTCCCGACAGGATCCATTCCGAATCCTCAAAGGTGTCATGCAAAATGCTAGATATCTTTAAATCTAAGAATTTTATCAAAAAACCAGTCCAAGTAAACGTACAAGTCAATAAAATCTTCTAGAGAATGAGACAGAAATCAAGTATCTAGGATGACTGGTTTTCATTTTATGAAGGAAAAAAAGGATTTTTAGAAAAAATGGATGATTTCCTGTCCGAAAAATTCTGGATATCTATAAATCTAAGAGTTTTATCAAAAAGTGGTCCAAGCAAACGTTCAAGTCAATAAACTTTCCTAGAGAATGAGATAAAAATCAACTTTCTAAGATAAGTGCTTTTTATTTTATCAAGGAAAAACTGACATTTTTTACAAAAAATTGTTATTTTTCAAAAATTCAACCTAATTGCGGCACGAGTTACCATTATCCAATTAAGATGAAACTTAATTTACATTGTAGAAAATTTAATCTAGTTTAAAAATGTACAGAATGGTCTTTGTCGAAAACGTGCCCTATAATGGTTGAAATGGAAAATAAACTGCAACGGATCGTTGCTAAACTTTATCCAAATTCATTTGAAATATTAATATGTTTGTTCCTTTATTATTAATCAGATATCACTTGCAATTTGTAGTTCATATTGAAAATAATTCAAAAATAATTCTCATTTAAGAGTCGAGGAATAACCATTCTACATTGGATTTTTGACGTTTCGGTTTTTATTGGTAACCATTGCTGAAGACATAGAGGAATCGACTTAAAATCAAAAATAGCCATCGATTCTCATCTAATACTTGAGGAATAACAATTCTACATTAGGTTTTTGACGTTTCGATTATTATTGGTAACCATTGCTGAAGACATGGAGGAAACGACTTAAAATCAAAAATAACGATCGATACTTATCTAATACTAGATGAATAACCTTATTGAATTCCATTTTTGATGTTTTGACTATTAATGGAAACCTCTACTGAAAATGTAGAAGAATCGACTTAAAATCAAAAAGACTAAATTCTTTTATGGCAAACAACTCAATCAATCGCTATTTTTGATTTTAAGTCGATTCCTCTATGTCTTCAGCAATGGTTACCAATAAAAACCGAAACGTCAAAAATCCAATATAGAATGGATATTCCTCAAGTACTAGATGAGAATCAATCGCTATTTTTGGTTTAAAATCGATTTCTCTATGTCTTCAGCAATGGTTACTAATAAAAACCGAAACGTCAAAAATCCAATATAGAATGGATATTCCTCAAGAACTAGATGAGAATCAATCGCTATTTTTTGTTTAAAATCGATTTCTCTGTCTTCAGCAAAGGTAACGGATAAGAAAACAACGCAGTTGCTATGGTTACTCATAAAAATTCGTCCCAAATTTTTAGCATTTCACAGAGAGAAGCCTATCCATTCTTACTTAAGCAAGGCTAAATGAGCTATATTAAAACTTTCAAATGAATAAATTTTAAAGAATTTAAAAAATTAAAAAAGTACCATCTTACTCTAGAGTAAAGTACTTTAAAATATAATTTTACTAAAAACTTTATTTAACCTTTTTTGTGGTCCCCAAGTTACTTAATTAGGATATTAAATTTCACCAAAATTGGTTAAGTCATTTTCAAGATATTTTGAAAAAACTAAAAAAGTACTGAAATAAAGTACTAATGTTTGTGGGCCGATATGTACCAAAAACTAATCAACGCTTCATTTTGTTAAACTAATGGTAGGTTTTCAATTTCATTTCAATCGGTGCAACGGTGTGGAAAAAATCGTGGGCCAAAAAAGCGATAACATACATCCATCCATACATACATCCGCACGCACTAAATGAAAAAATCGCACTTTTTGGCCTCTCGACGAGACCCCATGTAATTTTTGGCAAAACCGTCACGTGCTAAAATTCAATCTCATTGAATACTTCAATTTGTGACCTTAATTGAGTCTATGGGTTCCGTAGTCTTTACCTGAGGACCCTTTGAAGTCGCGCTTGCCGCGAGAGCGATTCCAATACTTTCTCCCATGCTTCGCATTGGATAAAGTAAAAATCGAAAAAAGTGCTAGTTTTTGGGTTAAAGTCCGAAAATTTCGAGGTTTTTCGGCCACCAAAAGTTATCCCCCACACTTTCGAGATCGCAAACTTAGATTTGGCATATCATAGCAAACGATCCTAGAAAAAAATATTTTCTCGCAATTAATATAAGCTGAAACCCCCCTATATACTGGGCAATTGCGGGGTTTTCTAACAAAATGTATAAAATGTATAAACGACCTGAAATTTTTAAATTGCTATAATTCCAAACGATTTGAAGATAAAATCATAAATAAATGTATATATCATTTAAAAGAAAATTGAATGCTCTACAGTTGCAGTTTATTTTTCATACTAAGGGGGTCGCGTCATGAAAAAGGTTGAAAAACACTGCTGTAGAAATGCCATACGCTAAATAAAAATAACCTTCCTGTGTTCCTACTTTATAAAAACCAATCAATTTAAAGCCTTTTCTTCATATGTCTATGTTAGATATTGTTAGATTTTGCATTTCTAGCCTTCTGGGGGCCCACAGAATAAGTATATAAAATTTGGTTCAGTTTGGTCCAAAGGGCTAGAATTTTTATTTTTTGACCCCCCCCCCCCCCCCCAGTTTTAATCTTTTGATACTAATGTAAAATAATAATTACAATATTAATTTAATCAAAAACTACTTACCATAGTATCTGATATATCATCATATAGATCAATCTTTCTTAAAAAATCATCATCACTAGTTTCATCATCATATACATCATTTTTTACAATATTTGGTATTATATCGATAATAATAGATTTAATGATTTGAGAAACATTTGTTTCCTCATTTTCTGATGCCATATTCTCTTTTTTTATACTAAAATTTAAATTTTCTGAATCTTCCTTTTGTGTAATTTTAATTTCAAATTTTTCATGCTGAAAAAATCAAATTCATATACTTTATTTACATTTAGATATGTATTAATGTAATTTAAAATATATAAGGTACAATATAGTTATATTAGAAAAAATAAAGTTGAATTTATTTTTAATATGAAACAATTGCCTCAACAAGGCATGAATTTTTATTATTTCATGCATTTTAGAGAATTTACCTGCTTATATTTTTAATGAAAATTATTTTATTTTACATACCTAATTAATATTTTAAATAAAATAGGCATCTTTTTAGGGATTATCATTATTAGTGTACCTAATTTATTTCAAGAAAAAATAAATAATCATTTTCATGTCATTTACCAGAAATTTTTTGAAACAAATTTTCTGCCCTCAAATTCTTTTATAAAATAATTTTAAAATTTAACTTAGTCCCTTTTTTATATTTTTAGCCAAAATCTCTATAATTTTTCTCTGATTTTATAATTATTGGTTTAATAGTCCAGCACAGCAATTGCTAACATATAGGTACTACAGACATTTTCTTAAAAGGACTTTTTAAATTTTTAAAAATTAAAGATATATAAAAATTTCAGTTTTAAAATTTTTTAATAAAAATGAGGTTTCCATGTAGGTAGGTATGTGATTAAAAAAACTTTAAACTGTAATTTGGGAAAGATATTATCTAGTTAATATGAATAATTCATAACGATTTGAAAAAGATACCAGCCAAAATGTCTTGGGTGAAATTTGATAAGAAATTTTAATTTATTTTCTATTATTCCTTCTTCAGTGAATTTATCCATCTTACCTACTTTGTAAATCAAATTTCTTCTCTTTTATTAATAGCTATTAACAGGGGTGTAGTGGAGGGTATACGTCGGTATACCCTATGTTTTGATCTGAACAAATAGACTGTGCTATTTGAAAATTATAATAAAAAACATTTTATTTAATCCATATATATATAAAACCGAAATACCATTCACTCACTCACACAACACGAAATCTCCAAAACTACTAGACCTACGGGCTCCAGAAGAGTTTCAACTACTAAGTTTTTTTTTTGTTCGATGTCAACTATTGAATCAATTCCCTTTTTAGAAAAAAATATATATATTTTTACATTCACCTTTCTGAATTAATGTTTGCAGAATTATGATAGAAGAATAGTTAGTGCAACTATTACTGGCGAAACAGTTTCCATAAAGTGAACGAAGCCTGAGCAATTTGAGCGAATAGGAAATAAGCTGACGTGTTCTGATGTGGCCATCCACTTGACTTTACTATACAACCTGACCCCTCTCTTATATTTAATAAAATTATTTATAATCACACAACAGGGTTTTAGAAAGAACCGCTCAACAACTGACGCTATATTTATTATACGACAAATAGTTGAAAAATCAATCGAATTCAACAACCCGGCATACAAGTATGTGTTTCATAGATCTTAAAAAAGCTTTTGATCGGGTAAGATAAGAAGATATAATAGGTTGTCTCAGAGAAAGAGAGGTTCCAGAAAGATAATTAGAATAATAAAGGATTTAAACACAAATACAAGAGCAAAAATCAAATCAAATAACCAGATATCGGGATCTATTTCAATAACAAGTGGAGTGAGGCAGGGCGATTCGTTAAGTCCTTTGCTCTTCAATCTCATTATGGATAAAATTGTATCATATTTGACGACCCATCTTGGATATAAAATGGGAGAAAACTCCATACAGGCTGTGTGCTATGCTGATGACGTGGTTTTGGTGTCGGACAGCGAGCAAAATCTGCAAACTCTCTTATCTCAATTCGATCAAATTGCAGAAAGATTAAATATGGAAATATCCATTGAAAAAACAAAATGTATTGTGATAGCGAAAGAACATCCTAAGTGTGAAATCAAACTTAAAAATATAACATTAGATCAAGTTGAAAAATTTAACTATTTGGGAGCCGAGATTTCGGCGCACAGAGATCTGAGCCAAGAGGTTAAAACCCAAGTAACAAAAGGAGCTAGGATAGCTGGATGTCTATATGGTTTGGTCTGGAAAAACAAATATATGTCAGCAAAAAGCAAAGTACGAATTTATAAGACCTGCGTACGTCCCGTGTTAACATATGCAGCAGAAACCAGAGCATCAACAATTACCACCCAACAACTACTCCGAACAACAGAGATGAGAATAATAAGGGCTATACATGGAAAAACATTAAGGGATAGAATCCGCAGCAAAGATCTAAGAGAACTAAGCGAAATCCAGAATATAGTGGAATGGATCGATGTGAGAAAGAGAGGATGGGGGGAACATGTGGAACGAATGACGGATGACCGCCTTGCAAAAATCGTGAAGGAAAATGGCACACGGAGCAGAGGGCGGCCGAAAAAAAGGTGCAAAGATGTCGCAGCAAGAAACTAACGTCTTTATTCTTTTTTCTTATTGGAAGAACAGGCGAAAGCCTATGAAGAAGATGAAGAAGATTTATAATCACGTAGGGGAGGGGGGTTAGTTTTTCCATTTTTAGACTCCTGGGGGCCCACTGATTATGTTTATAAAATTTGGTTGAGTTTGGTACAAGGGCCTAGATTTTCATTTTTTGAACCCCCCCCCCCCCCTAATTTTGAGTCAATATGCACCAAAATCTAATCAGCTCTTAATCTCAATGCACCAAAACTACGTGTGAAATTTGGTTTTGATATTCCCACTAGTATTTGAGCTAGCTCGTACACAAAAATTTGGTAACGCACAGACTAACTAACAGACAACCAGACTAACTAACAGACATTTTGACAAAATAATTATTATCTCGAAAAATATAATTTTTTCGATGTTCACTTATTAGGGCTTTTTTGTAGAGCGAAATACCATGGTTTCGCTCAATTTTTTTAATCAAAATAGTTTCAGCCGTTTTTGAGATATTTCGAAAAAAAGAAGAAAAAAAACACTTTTTTCATGCACGATTACAATACTTGACCATACCTTGTATGGTAAAGTAAAAAAATTCCTTAAAGTATCAACTACTGGGTACTTTATCTTACATCAGTGTTTTTCAACCTTTTTCATGAATTAGTATGAAAAAAAAATTTCACGACCCCCTATCCCCCGATGTTTGTAACCTGTATTTTATTATGTTACAAATATCAAATCCGTACATTTTTATTAATTTTTATAATTATTAGATATCGGCTAAATACACAATTAAGTACCTATAACAGACATATTTTTATTCGATTCGTTTCCGTCAACTCAGCCTTTTATTGGAGAAGTGGGGTCTGAGAAATTTTCTTAATAAAAATGGGGCATTTCACACCAAATCGGTCTGTTTGAAAAATCTTAATTTTTGATTTTCTTCTTTTTTGGACATTTTTTGGTACCCATCAAAAAACTCTTGCTGGTAAAATTTTGCTCACCGGTTTAAAAGATATCGAATTTCGGTTTTTTGCTCATAAATTCTTCAAAAATGGTCCAAATTCAATTTTTTTTTTAATTTTTGTTTAAAAAATACAAAAAATTATTTAAAGTGTTTTTATATGCGATTTTTGAGTTTGAAAATTTTAATCTTGTTTTTGAAAATGTATTTATATGTACTCTTCGATTTTTTTGATAATTTTTAACTTCTATTCATTTTACATATTTTAAGATCGGATTTTGATAGTGGTCCTATGATAATTACTATTTTTAATTGATTTTGACTTTCTTTCAACAATTATTGGGTAAAAATACTTGGTAGGTTTCACATTAAGATATAAAAAAATTCTTTCTTTCAACAAACTAAAATACTAATTATTTATTTTAAAACATCTGTTAACGATAAAAATTAATTCAAAATAACTAAAAAAAAAAAGAGAACTCAATACCAAAAAGTGGTTTTAATAATGATTAATAGCGAATAATTTTTTTTCGAAATTTTCAAAAATAAAAAAAAAATATTAATTATCTAACCACTATCATTCCAGTCTTAAAATTTGTAGAAACCCCACTCACTGTTACGCCGACGATAGCACTCTGCACGGCAAACACTCACTCCCGAATAATTGAATCAATGTTGCCTCCTCAATCACTCTCGACCTAAACAAACTGAATAAATGGGGCTCTCAAAATTTAGTTAAACAAGCCTCAATGTTGTCTAATTTCTAGGCGCGAAAATAAAAATTTCCCTGATATTCACTTCGATTCGAATACCTTGAAAATGTCTGACAGCCTATCCATGTTGGGCGTCCTGTCGCATCTGACCTGTCTTGGAATGAACACATCTCCTCTATGGCGAAATCTGCAGCAAGGAAGATTGGCTACTTATTCAGATCCAAGCGATTTTACAAACCCCCACACTTCTCACCATCTACAAGGCCCAAATCCGCCCCTGTCTAAATATTCTCTTGCTACCCTGAATGCAATTCAGAAACGAGCCGTAAGGCTAATTGACGATTCTACCCTCACCGACTCCCTCGACTCGCTAGCTTTTCTACAGATTCTATCACGGCAGGTGCTCTGATGAGATAAAATCAATAGTTCCCCCCAAAGCATGTTTTGCCGACTCCCAACACTCTTTCGCGGTCAAATTAGAAAAGTGTCGGATCACTTCATTCGCCAATACGTATATCCCCATGATCTCAGGGAACTGGAACTCTCTCCCAGCCTCCATCTTTCCCAGTACTTATAATCTTCAAACCTTCAAAACCCTAGTGCATAAACACGTACGTCTCCACCCTCTCACTTAATCAACTTTCCTTTCTCTTCGGTAATGCAAGGGTCTTTTGAGATCCATAGGGGCTGCTTCTTTACTGGTGCGCCCCTTTTTGCATTCGATTGCATTAAAAAAAAAAAAAGAATGAATAGAAGTTTAAAAGAAAAAAAATTATCAAAAAAAATCGAAAAGTACATACAGTTTCAAAAACAAGACTAAAATTTTGAAACTCAAAAATCGCATATAGGAAAAACTTTAAATGCAATTGGATGTTGATGAAAGCAGTCCACGGTGGTTGTAAAAAATAAAACCTCTATAGTCTATTTTTTACAACCACCGTGGACTGCTTTCATCAACATCCAATTGCATATTTATACCAGTCCGTCTCCTAAAGAAAATCTCTATCAAAACTTTAAATATTTTTTTTCTAAAAAGTATGTGAAAAAACAAAGATTAAAAAAAAAAATGTATTTGGACTATTTTTGAAGAATTTATGAGCGAAAAAAAGTAAAATTCGTTATCTTTTAAAGTGGTAATCAAAATTTTTTTAAAATTTATCAGGAAGAGTTTTTTGATGGGTACTAAAAAATGTAAAAAAAATGAAGGAAATAAAAAAATCAAAATTTTTCAAAGAGTCCGATTTGACGTGGAATGCCTCAAATATATTTTTAAATTAATCAAGTACGTTTAATATTGGTAGGTATTTAACTATATTTTATATGTATTATCATAATTACCAGGTAAATTTAAAGTTGGGATTCTGGCTGATTTCAAATTTGTTCTATTGCGAACCAGGACGGATTTTGAATTTTTCGTCGAAATATTTATCAGAAACATTGTAATTATTTGGGTAAAGTGCAGATCATCAATCTCTGCCAATATGTTTGCACCAAATATCAAATAGCTAAAACAATTTCATAATATCAATATAAATAGCTTTGAAAAAATAATTTCCGTTATGAGTTTTAATTATTGGTTTTTCAAACTAACCTGTTTACTTTGGGTAATATGAAGAATTTCTTTTATATATAGATATTTACAGGATGAAACAGAACAAACAGATAGCTGAATTGAATTTGTAATAAATCTGTATCGATAAAAAGAAAAATAATAATCAACAGAAACCTCATTGAGCAGTTTATATAGTTAATTTTATAAAATAATAAATTATATAAATACCTCATGAGAATATCAGCAAAAATTGATTTCACAATTATAATAATAATTGTTTTTTATGATAAAATTAATAGCTGAGAAAAATAATAATCATATTAAAGTAGTAAAAATTAAGGGATATGTTTACTTGATAAAATTTTTTCTCAAATAGTGCGTAATAGCGTAATATCTTTTATCTATGGGTGCGTCGTCACGTGGTTCCAGGATAACCTGTTTGTAAGCGACACGAGCGCTCTCTAGAGACCTAAAGTAGCAGTTTTGATTTCTCACCTCCTGTGACTTCACCCGCCATGCTTTCGACCAATCAGAAATTAACCGCTAAATACAGTGACTATACAAATCCGATTTTAATTTGTCTACTAATCACTATTAATAATTTTAAAAACAATAAATGTTCCATTTTGTAGTAATTGGTAAATCAAATAGCTAATTAGTGAAACTTTCAGTATATAAATCTGGCTTTTTGTTAACATTTGAATTCGATTTCTAAATGGAGGGCTTTTTGAATGTGTCTAAGCAAGGCAACTGCGTCTCCAGCGACTTATTTAAAAAAACAAATTTAACTTTTTAATGCCTAAAACCGAGGGGTGAACCGCGATTAGAATTAGGTGTATTGGAATTATTTTGGAATTCATTAGATAATCTATTGTCTTCTACTTGGAAATGAAAGTGGAAGTAGGTGTACACGATTTTAGGTCGCGGTTCACCCTTCGCCTAAAACCAAAATCCTAATATTATTAATAGGTAATGCTCTAGAATTACCTTGCTAAATGCTGCATCAATTTGGAGCCCGTCTCATACTGTCATTTCAAATCAAAATAACTTTAAAAAATTAAACCTAATTTTACTTAAAGTATCATTACAGGGGATTCCTCACACCACGAAGGGGAGAGGGCCTAAGGGGGATGACGCCCCCCACCACCAGGAGAAGCGAAAAAATGAAAGTAAAAGTAAAAATTGAGAGGCCCATTTATTCAGTTTGTCTAGGTCGAGAGTGATTGAGGAGGCAACATTGATTCGATTATTCGGGAGTGAGGGTTTGCCCTGCAGAGTGCTATCGTCAGCGTAACAGTGAGTGTGGTTTGACGTTTGATCGATAAGGTCGTTTTTTGGCCTGTTCCAGTTTCTTCGTAGCCTTTATATTTCCTGATTTTTTTTTTAAAAAGATTTACAAATCGATAAAATGAAGCTTGTAAGGGTGTATTCTTATCAGGAAAACGCTCGGCATCCATTTCAATGGCAGCCCCTAATACTTCTTTCACATTCACCGGAAAAATTAAGACTATTTTAATTCTGTCTTCAACAAAAAATACCTACGCCATTTTTATTATGGTAATGGTTTTTTCGTAATCAAATTAATTATTCTCAAGTAGAAAAATGGCAATCTTGGCCTTTTAAAAAAGGTTCCCATTTTACTTTTGTACCCAGGCAGACAATGGGTTGGGTTAATTCATTGTTCTCAAAAGCCTTTAGAAGTATTGTGATTGTGGTTTTTAACATATTTTGTTCTACCTAAACGTTAGAATTATTAATAAATGTTCTATAATTGTTTTTATAAAGAACCTTATTTATTTAAATAGAATAAAATATAATCAAGAATTTACTTTCGCATAACCAGGTCTCAATTTTCTGAAAAAATAACACATTTTGATAGGTTTTATTTATTAACAAATGGATGAATAAAAATAAATCATGTGGTTGAATCAAAATAGGTGCAGGAGGTGGGGTGCAGTGGTGGGGGATCCGTGGTTAGGGCGAGGTGGAGGGGGGGGGGGGGACAGTGGGCCAATCTATATATATAAAATTAAGGTTTTGTCTGTACATTGCTCCAAATCACGCCAAATTTTGGTTGCACACGTTTCAAACAAAGTTATGAACGAAAACACCCTCAACAAAATTCCTGTCTGTATGTTTCCGTCGTTTCCGAAAAGTTGCTCACGATTCACGTAAAAGCGGCTGAAGGGATTTATTATGAAATTTCATATTTACATCAGATGTCTTATTCTAACTTACGTTTTTAGCTAGATAACGTTTTGATATTTTGACCCCAGAAGGAGGTTTGGGGGGCGCACGAATGAAAATTATCAAATAACTCCTAAACTATATTAACTCTACGGCAAATTTTTTAATGAGCAAAGTTGTAGGGGATGTGATTTCTGACAACTTTTGTTTAAAAAAATTCCCCTAAAAAACCACCCAAAAAGAAGGTGAGGGTCAAAATATGAAAATTTTTGCTCTTTGACCAAACTCAACCAAATTTTGTATACATAATCTGTGGGCCTCTAGAGAGCTAGAAATGCAAAAACTAACCACCCAAAATGGGTGGGGGGGTGGAATAGAATGGGGGTGGGTTAGGGTATGTGGTGTGGGGGGAGTAGGGTACAGGGGGCGAGGCAAGGGGAGTGAGGGAGTCGGGTGAAGCGGAGTAGGGGTGGGGTGCCGGGGTAGGAATATAGAAGGCTAGGCGGGGTGTGTGGTGCGCGAGGGTGGAGGGCACTGGGTGGTAGTGCTGGGTTGGTGGAGTGGGGGGTTCAGGTGAGGGTCCAGAGGCGTAGTGGGGTGGTACTGAGGTGGGGGTCCGAGGTGGGTGGGGTTTGGGGTGATGGTGTGGGGGCGGAGGTTGGGTACGGGTGCTAGGTGCGGGGGGTGGGGGGCGGGGTGGGTTTCGGGTGGTGGGGGGAGTAGGGTAGGAGGGAGGATCCAAGGGGCGAGTCCTCTAGCTAGCAAGAGGGCCGCCGAAGGCGGGCCTTGCAGCTAGTACTATATATATTTGTATTTTTTTTTTCATTTGAAAACGGCTCTCAAATAAAAATCGACCTTTTTATCAGAATTTTAAATTAAAAATAATATTAAAAAAAGCTTTTAACTGAAGAAAAAAGTTACCGAGCATCGCTCGGTGCCTCCATACTTATTATTATTATAATATATAGATTTATTATTTTTAAATTCTTGCGACTTGATTTAATTTTGTCATGTTGTTCGCCCTTCGCTAAGAATTCTTTCCACCAATAAGACTTCACGTTCAACTATCCTCATTTTCATTTTTCCTTTTTTTTCTCTATACATCTTATTTTTTAATATCGGAATTTTGCAATTAACCGTTATATATATTCACAAAAATTATAAGAACATCATTTTTATCAACGGAATTCTCGGAGAAGTCTAGAATCCAAACTTGTCACATTTTTTATAATCCAATCAATAAGATCTTGTTTTCATTCAAGTTTTATAAAAAACAATTTCCTATAATATATATCAAATTATATAAACATTTACCTTGTTCTTATAAAATTGGGGAAATTTTTCGCCGTCTTTTTTAAAGGTAAGTTTTTTAAAGTTTTAACTAATATTTTTCTTAATGTTGGAAAAATCAAAAAAATATTAAAATATAGTCATAATAAGTATATACTAATTGTGTCATAAATAAATTATTCTATTATTATTAATGATTGCTCAATAATTATTTAATTTAAAATAGTAATTACAAAAAAAATCCGTTAATTCTAATTTTCTAATCATATTTGTTTTTTAATTGAAATTTCATTAATATTTCTCTTATTTAATTAAAATGGATAAAAATATTTTCTCGTAAATCCTTTAAAAATATTGTTTATATAATTAATTAAGTACGTTTGCAGGTATTTGGACAGGAATGCGTCAAAAAAATAGTCTTGTCACATGAATCATTCTTTTTTTTATATAAATTGATAATTGTTCTAAACAAAAAAGAGAAATAATTACAATTGATTTTATTCCTAAATATATGCACATCTGTTATATATTAATATTAATCATTTTCATTGAGAAGCCTGATGAAGCCAGAATAAAGTTGGCGAAACCTCGCAAAAATCAATGACAATTTTTTGATTTACACCTTCCTGTCCAAATACCTGCAAATGTACTTAATTAATTAAATAATATGGATGTTATGGACTTTAATAATTGTTTAAATAGTTTTTAGCAGAAAATACCAGATATATAATATGTCTATCAAGGAGAGGATTACTCTTGTATTTATTCTTTTTTTAAAACCTCGATACTGTTCTGTTTAAAATCTTAATAAATTTCTTAAAAAATATACATTTAAATTTGTCATTTTTAATAGGTAGTAGTTTTCATCCAACACACTCAATTTATATTTTTAATTCATTACTCATGATAAATTCGAATTCGATTAGTTTTGTCCATTCATACCTACCTATCAGAAATGGACTATCGTTTGATAACAATTCCAGAATTAACTGTCAAAACATTGTCTCAAGACGAGGGGTGAACCACGATTGGAATTAGGTGTACACCGTCTTTGGAATTATTTGGAATTCATTAGATAATGTATTGTCTTCTACTTGGAAGTGGAAGTAGGTGTACACGATATTAGGTCGCGGTTCACCCCTCGTCTCAAGAATACACAACGTTTCGATTCTTAATTCTGTCGTCGTCAAGTGTCATGTAAGACATTTAAATGACATACTGATTTCAATTCCTAATTCATGAGTCATTATCAATTAAGATCCAATTATCAATCTCCATTCATCGCTTGATAACAATTTGAGAATTCGAGGTCTCTTTCATCAAGGCTCTAGCCAGTTCACCAGGATTTGATCTCCCTCGAAATTTCCCTGACTATAACAGAGACTTCGTATTCTTTTCCTATAAAAAATAAATCGCCCCCTCTCCCCGATTTTTTTTCTGGCTACAGCCTTGCGTTTCTTGATAATATTTTCATCAAATATTTTATTTAATTGCACGAAATTTTCTCTGGAGAGAGACGGTCTGGTTTAACTGAAAGTAATGGAAGGCAGCCCATGGCTAGGGAAGAAAGAAAAAATTAACACATATCCAAATAAGGTTCAATTTAATGGATTCCTTTCAAGCCGACGTTTCGGAGGATTCTTCCCTCCTTCTTCAGTCAAGGAATCAATGAAGGAAATATTTTTTTTTTCCTTCCTTTTCTTGCTTATTTATTTAAATGTAGATGCCACCCTCCGACACCTAATCCCTGCAGGCGTAATTTTCTTAATTAAGAAAAAGAAGAAAAAAAAAATGTTTTTCTATGCTTCTGCTAAGGAAGAAAAAAGTTTTAAACACTTCTGTGGAGAGAGGAAGGAAGGAATTTTATTTGTTTCCTTCATTGACCCTTTGAAACCCTTAAGATCTCCATCTGGGGAAGAATCTGCCGAAACGTTGGTTTGAAAGGAAAGGAGGAAGGATTCCAATAAATTACACCTTATTTGGATATATATTAATTTTTTCTTTCCTCACTACACCTGGGCTGCATTCCATTACTTTCAATTATATTATTTAAATAGATTCATCTCAGCCTTTTAAAATATGAGATTTATAATTCGAAATGTTTTGGGTGAAACCTCCTAAATTAGGAAGAGAAGAGGGTTGTCTATTCTGGTGAGAATATCAAATAAAAGATAAATATTTCAGTCAAATCTTGATTTCCAAGCTTCATTTAAATTTTGCTTATTTATTTAAATGTAGATGCCACCCTGCGACACCTAATCCCTGCAGGCGGCATTTTATTAAGGAATTAAAACATTTTGGCAAAAATTCAATTTTTCCACACCCCTTAAAAGAAGAGTGATGGGTGGTGGAGTTGATAGGTTGAAATGTATTAGAGTTGTTGGGTTGCGGGGTTTTTTGGGTTGATGAAGGCAAACTTTAAGCCTTCAAAGCTTGAAATACAAGATGGATTTTGTAAGCCTTGGAGAACAGCACCACGCAATTTAAAATCATTATTTTTGGCCACAAAGGCTAATAAGCTAAGTGACTTCCCAAAAATAGATTTACAATCTACCGCTTTTATCGGGCATAAAAAATTCAAAAGCCATTTATTATTTTTATTTTTTTTGAATTGTATCTACATATTTTAAGCCCCCATGTACCTAATCCTTTTCCCCTTTTATATCGAAATTTACTGGATTTTTTTTTGTTTGTTTTTTTAATTAAACACCTTTTTTTACACCCTATATTAGCATAATTTTTTTTTGATTTTCGTATCTTAATTAGGTTGCGGAAAAAATATTTAGACCGCAAACCTTGCTAAATTAAAAATAGTTATGTAATTTATTCAGTTCCGTACACATACTTTAATTGTATTCAATATTTTATCGATTTTCTTATTCGAAAGGCCTTCCCAATCGCAACAGTAATTTTAAATTAAGCACCATTTCGAAACTGTTAAAACTTGAGCAGCCATATATTTTGCCAGATAATACTTATGTTATAGTATATTTAGGGGTTGATAAATAATATAACAACACTATTGCAGAACGCAAACAAATCATACAATTATTTTTTCTTTTAAATACCGGCGATGCATTAATAAAAATTACTGGAAAATTACTAATTCACATGCTCTGTGAAAACAAGTGGTCTATCTATGGTAACTATAAGAAATAAATCAAAGAGTATCTACTCCATGATGTAGGGGGAAAGTGGGGGAATATCGACCGCAGGGCAAAATCGGTCAGTTTCAAATCTCATAAACTTGGCCCCATACGAGCGAAATTTAGAGACCATTCGAAGGATGGCTTCGTATATTCCTAATTTATATGGTTAGTATTGTGCCATCACTCGTCTTCTCAACATGCAGTCACTTTTCTTATTAAAATTGTGCTGGTCTTATTTAGGAAAGAACACTTTTATATATTCTAAATGTATTGCATTACGTTCCTAGGATACAGCGGATATTTTGCAATAATTTGGGTCTAATTTGGTTCATTTTTAATCTATACTTTTTATTAAAAAATTTTTAATGTTAAGTATATTGGTTCGGGTAAAATCGATTATGCTGGTCGATGTTACCCTCCAGTGATCGATATTACCCAACCTAATATTTACACTTGGTAGGTATGGGGTAATAATTATTTTAAATCAAGTGCGTAATTAACAAACATTACTAATGTTGCAATGTTAAAATTAAATTTATTTCAAAATATTACTGCTTGGTTGATTTTGCCTTCCGCCATGATCGATATTACCCTACCTGTCGAAATTACCCCATATTTTCCCTTTAAAAAAAAAAAATACCTTATAAAAAACATTTGATTGTTTGCAAATCCAATAGAAGAAACTCATAATATATAAAGTAACCAAGCAATTTGACCGTTTTGAGCATCTTATTACCAAGATTATACTTGATATTTTTAACAGCGCTTAAGTAGTCGATATTCCCCCACTTTCTCCTAAATAAGTATACATAAATATATAAAATTACATATATGTAAATAGTTTATTAATTTGAGCCAAGAGAGAAGTTACCTATCACTTTCTATTTAAATCCTGATCCCTTCTCATGAGCTCTCCCACTACCCACCTTATTATTTTGTTAATGCCTACCCTAAGATTTAACCCAGCTAGTTCACTAAAAAGAGTAAAACTATCATTTTCCATTAAAAAAATCATCACTTTAACAGAGCCATTTGATGCACATTTAATGATTCATCAACTTTGTACATGTTTCTTAATCTTGTATCACGGCATAATTGATTTCCCATCTGTCTAGATAACACTAGTTAAAAATCGCTACTATAGGTTTCAATTTCGAATTGATGCGCAATCATACCCCATCCCTCACCTTCTTTTATTAATGACTTAGGGCCAGTTGTATGTCGGTTTGTAAAGTCTTTGTTAAAGTTAACAAAGGGTAAAAACCTTAGAATTCACCTTGTGCCCTGCCGGATGGCCAACCAGATGACACACACACACACACACACACACACACACACACACACACACACACACACACACACACACACACACACACACACACACACACACACACACACACATCTA
>JALMQS010000353.1:4912331-4947826 GCA_024734495.1 Forficula auricularia
TGTTAAAGTTAACAAAGGGTAAAAACCTTAGAATTCACCTTGTGCCCTGCCGGATGGCCAACCAGATGACACACACACACACACACACACACACACACACACACACACACACACACACACACACACACACACACACACACACACACACACACACACACACACACACACACACACACACCCTTGTATAAAACAAAAAAAACACACACACACACACACATCTGATTGGCCATCCCGCCGGGCACAATGTGAATTCTAAGGTTTTACCCTTTGTTAACTTTAACAAAGATTTTACAAACCGACATAAACTGGCCCTTAGTTACGCGAAGTAAACGATGTTTATATGTACCTACAACACCCCTTCGCGATCAAGTTAAAATCAAATCGAAAAACGCATTCGTAAATTTCTTTATTCTCGAATCTGGAAATGTCTTCTTATTTCCATATTTCCCATGCCTACACTCTTCAATCCTTAAAAGATCCGGCTCCAGACGTTCCGACTCAACCCTCAACACCTTATTAGTATGTTAACTATGGGAATAATTAAATATTATGTCGTATCTTTTTATATCGAACCCTAAAACGGTTCTAGATACCTATCATCATAGAGTAATACAGAGTGGAAGGCTCCATAAGGAGCCAATGTATTTTAGCGTATACGAGTTACAGAGCTCTCTGGCGGTTCGGAATGGGCAATAAAATGGCGGGAACCGCTTTCTTTAGCTCGATAATTTAATTATTAAAGAAGTAACTTATAAAAATCAAAGAAATATGGTAAATTACTAGTTAATGTTGTATAGGGTACTTACATTTCAGGATTTTTAGGTCGTTTAAAAAAAGTATGTTCTTTATCTGATTTTGTGTCGCCAAAGCAACCTTTCACAAAACATTGGCTTCGAGAACTAGGCATATTTAATAATATTTTAATCTATAAATTTGTACGTTGGAAAATTTTAAAAATAAACATTTTGCACAAAGCCTTTATGAATCTTTTATCTATGACAAAGGCTTTGAATGTCTTATGACTATGATCTTTGAATAGCTCTTAAGGACTAGGAATAATGTTCTCCGATCCGCTAGAGAGTGTTTTTCGATATTCGGTAGCCTTCCACTCTATATTACTCTATTCCTATCATAAAAAACCGAAACATCGTGTAGTCAATAGAAATATTTTTTGGTATTCTTTTGATTGGCCACCAGGGTAGTAGAGCGATCGATGAGCAAGCAATGCGCATCAGTTTAAGATCGATTTCTACTCGGTTCATCAAATTTTCCTCGTTGAAAAAAAAAATTAAAGGCACCTCATTAAATAAAAGGGAAAGCAACTGGAAATGACCCCAGTGAACAATTTTCTCAGGACATTAATCTGTAGAAAATATTCTCCAAATTAACCAACAACCCTCGAAAATAAGCCCAACTCGATAAAAACCTTCCACATCATTGATCTTATCATAAACATTTATTAATAAAATATTTAATTTTATTAAAAATCATAGAACAAACTTATTGTGTTTTATTAATTTTTTCCTTATGATTTATGAAAAAAAAAATGGAGGAATAATTGAAATTCAAGATTCGGTACCCTTTCTGCAAATTTTGTTGATTTGGCAATTTTTTCGTCAACGAAATCATCTTTTAGCTAGAAAGCTGAAATTTCGTGCACAGGTGCATAGCTTATTAATAAAAACTTTTGTATCGAATCCCAGCACATTACCTTACGATTGTTCGAGAATTCCCTTAAGACAATTCGATTTTTTTTTCATTTTTTTTCAACCCAAACCTCTCAAACTAGCATACCTAAAATCTAATCAGTTCTTTTTGAACAAACAAACTTAATTCATGCATTAGAAGGAATTTTCTAAGTGATTTCAGATATTTTTAATATAAATAATATTATTTAATATTTTACCCAATAGTCAAATATTTATTTTTCTTGACCATTCTCTTTTTAATAATTTTTTCAAGAACTTCCTGCTTTGTAATTATATTGGTAATTACATTTTAATAGCTTATTTTATATAACTAGGATTGATCTAACCTGAGAGCGTACCGAGCCTACTTTTTCCTCCTATTTTGTTTTAAGGACGTTCCCTAATAAATCGATTTTCTTGCAATCTTTTTAAAACTTTGAATACCCATATTTATAAGTGTCCTTTATACGTATAAATTTTTTTCAATACTCCTTGCAGCAGTAAATTAGTAAATATTGACCATTGAAATGTGCACATTTAACACGCGAATCCTATCCCGATTGATGTTAAAGCGACTGTTTCATTAAATAACAATCGTAATTTTCTTGAAATTATTTTGAAAAACTGAGAATCATTAACTGAAGGTATAACAAATATTTTTCTGTTAAAATAATTGTATCAAGCGCTATTTGTTTTGTATGAAAAACGTTAAAAGTTAGATACTTTTGATGGTTTTCATTTTTTCTCTCATGTCATGACAAGTGAGAGATGGCGACTTGGCAACGTCGCACTAAAATCACTCAATTTTTCCTATCTAAAAAACTTCTGCAGCTGGTGTATTTTAGAGTTTTAGCTAATTCTCTCAACCTAACTATACTGTTCTCATCTGGAATTTCGCATTGAGCTGTTTCATGAAGTGCTTTTTTTTTATTCTTTGTCTTTTAGTGTCTGTAAGAATGCAATGTTGCCAGATCCGAGAAACGACGCATTGAAAATATTTTTCCCTTTCTGCTCATGTGAGAGTAGGGGAAAGAGCGAATTGCATCTGAGCTATATTAGGGAACGTCCTTAAATACAAGAAAATATTTTTTATTCTTTAAATAAATTTTTTTATTATTATTATTTTCTGTCTAATAGCTTAAGAGGAAAAAAATTCAAAAAGAAAATATCTTTATTTTCTAAAGTTACTCTCACCTATCGAATAATGCTCCCCAACGTACACCACATTTTGGAGACCACTTATCTAAAACACGTCTTGATCCATATAGATCTATACTATATGTATTATTTATGATTTCTAGTGTTGTTATTGCATTTCTCGACCTGGAGTCGTCAGAGGCCCACGTCGGCTACAGCCGATCTGCCCTAGTAGAAGCTCAGAGCTGGCTCGTCTACCACTGGCTCAGCCCACGCTTTCCTTGGATGTACATACCAAATATTAACCACATATTTTTCTTTTTCTGTTTTAAAAATAGAGGGATGAAATTACATGAAAAGAAATAATTTCTAAAGAAAAAAATCTTATAAAGTACCAACCTATATATTATAAATTTTAATTATTAATATTATTATTATTATTTTTTTTTTTTTTTTTTATAATCTAGTCCAGGCAAATTACGATTTTAACAGGAAATAATTCCTGTAAAGATTTTATTGCCGGAATAATTCTTTATTGGTAGTCCAATATTACTACCCCATGTTTTCCCCCAAATCTGTGTAATGGAAATTTTCTACGCACCTCAAAATGAGAAAATTTCGGAATTTTCAGCTTTTCTTGAATAACTTTAAAATGGCTTATCAAATCATAAAGATATCTATTAGATAAATTAAAGTTCTTTAAATTACGTAATCAACCCTCGGGATCACTTTTGAATATCCCAAAAACTTGTACTTTTTTCGATTTTTCCCCATTTTGACCATAAAAGAGTACGTTTTCGACAAAGACCATTCTATACATTTTTAAACTAGATTAAATTTGCTACAATTTAAACAAAGTTTCATCTCAATTGGATAATAGTAACCCATGCTGAAATGAGGTTGAAGTTTTCAGTTTTTTGCAAAAAATCGCAGAAATGAAAACCAATCATCCTAGAAACTTGATTTTTGTCACATTTTCTAGTAAATTTCGTTGACTTGAACGTTTACTTGAGCCACTTTTTTGATAAAACTCATATTTATAGATATCCACCATTTTCCATTATTCAAGAAAAACTGAAAAAACTCCGAAATTTTCTCATTTTGAGGCGCGTAGAAAAATTTCCACAACAGAGATTCGGGGGAAGACTTAGGGTAGTAATATTGGAGTACCAATAAAGGTATTCCAGGAATAAAATCTTTACCCTAAATTATATCCTGTTTATGCCATTTTTTCACGTAATTTGCCTGGACTAATTATATTGATACAAGAAAAAATTGCACAAGAAGGTACAACCTCTGTTGTCCGGTGTGGACCCTTGCATCGTGAAAAGAAGAAATTTCAGGAATTGAGTTGGAGTTTAAGGTATCTGTGGTTGCGGGTCTTGAAAAACTGAAGGTTATATGTAGCCGGAAAGACGGATCGGGGAAGTGAGTTCCACTCTAGAGAACTTATAGAGATAAAGGAATTGCCGAATGCATTTGTTCGGTTAGTATCTAATTTAATCGCGAAGAGGTTTTGAATATTGTAAAATCGTGTATTTCGCGCAAATGAGGCTTTAGCAGAAATTGTTGATTTTATCACGTCAGAACAAACGTCATGGTAGTATCTATAAATAAGCTGATATGGCCTCTACATGACTTTTCCATACACCTGACCCCTCTCTTATATTTAATAAAATAATTTATAATCAATCTCAAATTTGTTTTATTTTTGTTAAACCTACCTTTCAATTTTACTTATTCTTATTATTTAAAAATGTTTCACCTAGAACCGACATCTAACTCTTTAAAAATTACAGAGGCCAATAAAAAAAATGTTTGTAAAAACTTTTTAAACCATTTTGCCTTAAGGTAGTTGTTTCGCGACAATACTAGCTAAAAGTTAATGCTAGAGTATATAGAACAGACAATAAGGATTCATAATTCATAAGCCCAAAACTTTTTGCTGTTTATGTACCACTACTAGCCAATCCCTTGTTCGTTTGACAAATCTGGCAACATTGTCCGAGCTTGTATATATTTTATCATAGAAATGTCAGATAAAGTACATTATAAAGGAAGATTTATAAAACAAAAAGTTCCTAATAAGCGATTGAAAGCTGTTGCGACAATGGCTGAAGCGAAAAAACGTCAAAAAAGTACTAAAGTTAACCCACTTTTTAGGTTAAATAAATGCTTTGTTTTCAGGTTGTTTTTAATGTAAATTTTTCATTATACATTTTTCATTATTTATTAATTATTATCTCAGAAATTGTGTTGTAACTATGAATTAAAATTTTCTTAAAAAATATATTAGTTATTTTTTATAACAATTTTAAGAAGAGTTTCTTAATCATAATTAAATATGTATGTAAACTTTCCTATATCCCGTATAGTGCAATGTATAAGAGTCTGAAAAACCCTATTTTTGGAATTTAATATCTCCGGAACTATATTGTTAAAATGAAAACCACTCATCCTAAAAAATTGATTTTTGTCTCATTCTCTAGTAAATTTTGTTGACTTGAACGTTTACTTGGACCACGTTTTTGATAAAACTCTTATATTTATAGATATCCATGCTTTTGAGAATTCGGATCATATCCTGTCCGGTAAATGTAGGATATCTATAAATCTAAGTTTTATCACAAAAGTGGTCTAAGTAAACATTCAAGTAAATAAAACTTACTAGAGAATGAAATAGAAATCAAGTTTCTAGGATGAGTGGTTTTAATTTTATGAAGGAAAAAACTGCGATTTTTTGCAAAAAAAACGGCAAACTTCAACCTCATTGCAACACAGGTTACCATTATCCAATTAAGAAGAAACTTTTTTCAAATTGTAGCAAACTTAATCTAGTTTAAAAATGTATAGAGTGGTCTTTGTCGAAAACGTGCTCCTTCATGGTCAAAATGTGAAAAAATCGAAAAAAGTACGAGTTTCAGGGATATTCAAAAGTGATCCTGGGGGCTGTTTTATGAGAGGCCCTAGTACCGGTTCTACTTAACCTAAATATATTAAATTGTTATCTTTTTACGCGTAATTTAAAGAGCTTTAATTTATCTAATAGATATCTTTTTGATTTGATAAGCCGTTTTAGAGTTATTCAAGAAAAACTAAAAAAACCCGCATAAAAAATCTAAACCTACGCCACTGGTTAATATATGGGAGAAAGGATGACACTGATTGAGTGAATAGAACACAAAGATAGAGAAAAAACTAAAACTATCTGAAAAATACAAAATTTATTCATTATTAGGAAATGAATCAAATCAGTGGTATTACGCCAAGCGATTATATCTACCACTTGATTTGTAATGAGTACCTGGAAGGAGAGAATAATTGATTATTTACTTAATTATTATGCTTAATGATGGAATTAGTTTTTAAAATCTCGTACCTACATACATATTAGGGTGCTCCTTATTTTGGATATTTTCGAATATTTAGGCGGACAGGGGCTCATCTGGTTCTAAATAAATAAAAAAAAAAAATATCCCCCACCTTTCAAGTCTCTATCTCAATTTTAACCTTTTTTAATGCAATCGAATGCAAGAAGGGGTGCACCAGTAAAGGTGTAGCCCCTATGGATCTCGAAAGACCCTTGCATTACCGAAGAGAAGGGAAAGTTGATTAAGTGAGAGGGTGTAGACGTAGGTGTCTATGCACCCTGGTTTTGAAGGTTTGAAGATCATAGGTGCTGGGAAAGATAGAGGCTGGGAGAGAGTTCCAGTTCCTTGAAGTCATGGGGATATATGTATTCGCGAATGAAGTGGTCCGGCACTTTTCCAATTTGACCGCAAAAGAGTGTTGGGAGTCGGCAAAACGTGTGCTGCGTGCAAAGTATGCTTTGGGGGGAATTATTGACTTTATCTCATCAGAGCACCTGCCGTGATAGTATCTATAGAAAAGGGAAAGGGCAGAGACATCTCTTCGATGAGCCAACGAGTCGAGGGAGTCGGTGAGGGTAGAATCGTCAATTAGCCTGACGGCTCGTTTCTGAATTGCATCAAGGGTAGCAAGAGAATATTTTGAGGCTCCTCTCCACAGATGAGAGCAGTATTCGAGATAGGGGCGGATTTGGGCTTTGTAGATGGTGAGAAGTTGTGGGGGTTTGTAAAATCGCTTGGACCTGAATAAGAAGCCAATCTTCCTTGCTGCAGATTTCGCCACAGAGGAGATGTGTTCATTCCAAGACAGGTCAGATGCGACAGAGACGCCCAACATGGATAGGCTGTTACACATTTTCAGGGTATTCGAATCGAAGTGAATATCAAGTGGCTAGTACCTAGTGGCACACAGCGATTAAGTATTTCCCATCTAAATAACATGGGGTTTTTGCCATTGGACGATCAATTTTTTATTCCGGCCAAAGTAATGGTTCAAAAAATTTGAAACTTTGTAGACTTCATCCTTATAATAGTAGCTATCCTTCAAAATTTTTACAGATTTTTAGCTATTACAATTTTAGAGTTAATCTAGATAAAATACTGCTATATCTTAGTATTAGTAAGTTATAGACTCAAAAATTATAATAGCTAAAAATCTGTAAAAATTCTGAGGGATAGGTACTATTATAAGGATAAAGTCTAGAGTCTAGAGAGTTTCAAATTTTTCAACCATTATTTTGGCCGGAATAAAAAATTGATCGTTCAATACCAAAAACCCCATGTTATTTAGATGGGAAACTTAATCGCTGTGTAGTACTAGGTTAAAATTGAGATAGAAACTTGGGGGATATTTTTTTTTTATTTATTTAGAACCATATCCCTGTCCACGTAAATATCCAAAATAAGGAGCACCCTAAAAAAATAATCATTTTAAAGTGCCTGTTTAATTTTTCTTTAAAGTTTAACCAACAAAGAAATTTCTTGACCAGAAATTTCGTAGTGATAGATTTAAGATTTAAAAAAATAAAAATAAAACATTCACTCATAAATTGATTGCCATGGGATCAATCCAAGTCGAATTGTCTTGGGCATTATATATTCGTTTACATGTGCGGATCAATCATCCGTGTGTTTCCGCAAAAAATCAATAAGAACCACAATAACCAATGGTCAGATTAAAGGTCAAACTAAATTGGACGTTCATGGAAATTAGGAAGAACTAATGTTAGGAGTATGAAAAGAGCAAACTCGCAGGATTTCGCTTTTAATGGAGAAATATTTAATAAGATCTCCCTATAGAATTCTCCCCCAAATCTTGTTAGATAGGATAAATCTCGGGGGCTGGTCAATATATTTAAGCCAGAGGTCGACGAACCTCAAAGTCGTCAGATCTAAAAACATTATTCTCTCATAACTATAAGTGCCTGGAGCACCGAGCGATGCTCGGTAACTTTTTGCCTCTAAATAGCTTAAGTTTCAAATTTCAAGGCTCTGCTACTTACCGTAGACTAGAAATGAACGATTAAAATATTTATTTTGCGACATGAGTAATTTACACCTCCTTCCTTTATTTCAATCGGATTAAAATTTATACACGACTAATAACTCATGACACTTGATAAGTACACCAATTTTTAGCGCAATCTTTAGAGCCATTTTCGAGAAACCGATTCTATATATATATACAAGAATTTCTCGTTTAATAAGATAAAATAAGAAAAGATAAGATATTTAAAATATAATTGTGCCACATATTTTAATTTACACAATGAAAAAAAAAACAGTATGATAACAAATTTTTCCCAAAGAGTAACCTCATGAGGATTATAAACAATTACTTCTAGTTCATCATCTTAATAAAATCCATTTTCGAAAATAATAATTACTTGTAGATGATGGAGAAACAGACTAAGAATAAGAATAATAAAAAATTTGATTAAAATGATTTTTATTAGAACATCGTTTTCAATTTTTTAAAAACTGATAATCTTCTTTCTTCAGTGTTTAAAACTGTCAATGAATCAAGCTTATTATTAGAGGATACAAGAAGGAGGTGATTACAAACTTGCTTCTTTGGCCTTTTTAAATCCTGAAGAACGAGGGAAGATGCTCAGTTTTTAAAATATTGAAAATGACGTTCAATTAAATTATTTTAATCAAAATTTTTTTTACAATTTTGGTGTTTTTTGAGGCTCTTGAAACAGATTTTTGAACAAATTTCAGAAAGAAATAAAATTTTCCTTATATTCTAACAATTTATTTTCACGAAAAACTTTGAGACGTTTCAGCGGATATTCTCACGCCATCAGTCCAAGCTTTTCATAATATACGATAGTACATATATCTGTCTAGAATATCATTCTTTTTTACTTACTTTTTTTATTGACATATTAATAAGAAATGCCAATCATCTTGTTAAATATTTTAAGAGAAATAATTATATAAAACAATTTAAAGAAAGGCATTTTATACGATTTATAATATTTCATTATATATATGATATATTCACTGTATTGACATACCATATTAATAATAATTTAACACAAAAAAACTCCAGTTTTTTGATTATAATGTCATTAACTGTAAAAAGAGTATATATTCTACCCAGATATATGTACTATATTATGAAAAAGCTTGACTGATGATGGCGTGAGAATATCCGCTGAAACGTCTCAAAAGTTTTTCGTGAAAATAAATTGTTAGAATATAAGGAAATTTTATTGCTTTTTCCTAACGAAGACATTCCATCTGTTTCCAAGGTTTTCAAGAGCCTCAAAAAACACCAAAATTGTAATTTAAAACATTATAGTACCCTATCTAAAAAATTTTATTTTCATTATCCTTGGGCTGCTTTTATCAAATCTCCATTGGTATCTGCCATGTCTTCAAGAAAATATTTTTAATATATACTGATTAAGATAATAATTATTACTGTATTCATAAGAATGATTTTTGACTTTTTAGGGCTCCGTGCCAAACATTAAAGGGAACCCTACTAGTCTCGCAATGATGTCCTACAGACTTGATATCGTCAATTAATATATATATTGATTTTACTCGTAAACAAAAACCATATTAAAATGTGATTATTATTTTAGGGAGAGTGTCCATCGTACAACAGTCTCCGCCCTTTCCCCTTTTTTATAGATAAAGATACTATAGCGTTTGTTCTGACGAAATAAAATCATTAATCCTCCTAAAGCGTCATTTGAGAAAATACACAATTTTCAAACATTAAAACCCCTTCGCGATTAAATTAGATATTAACCGAACAAAGGCATTCTCCATTTCGTTTATCCCTATGAGTTCTAGAGACTGTATCTCGCTTCCGTTTTTCTTTACGGCTACATATAACTGCCAGTCTTTCAAGACCCGCATCCACAGATATCTTCAACTCTGACTCAATCCCTAAATGTCATCTTCTTTTCACGAAGCAAGGGTCCACCTCTTTGACTACAGAGGTTTTACCTTTTTTGGTGCAATTTCTTCTTGTAATATATCAATATCAATATCATTACAAACAAAAAAATAAAGGCCAAACTTTCGAAACTATATAAAAATTAACAAATAAAAGTTATATGTATGCTTGTGCATAATATACGTCTATCTATGTATTTATTTATATAAACGTTTATTTCTGTCGATATTATTTTTTCCTTAAGCGCCCCTTTTGATTTGTTTATAAAAAACCATTATATAATGATGATTGTATTAAGGTAGTTGTTTCACCATATGCGTTATCTTAGGATTTTTTGAAATTTAGATAGATTATTATTTAAATACTTCTGCATCGATTGGTGGCAAAACGAAATTTATGAACAATATAATTCCGGAGATATTAAATTCCAAAGATAGAGTTTTTCAGACTCTTATACATTGCACTATACAGGATACCGAATGTTTACATACATATTTAAATATAATTAAGAAACTCTTACCATTGTTATAAAAACAAAACCAACATTAAAGAATAAATTTAATACATTTTTTAACAAAATTTTAATTCATAGTTACAATCCCGTGATTTAATAATGAATAAATAGTTAAAAATTTACACTAAAACAAGCTGGCAACAACGCATATATTTAACCTAAAAAGTGGATTAACTTTAGTACTTTGTTTGACTTTTTTCGCTTCAGGCATTGTCGCAACAGCTTTTAATCGTTTATTAAGAACTTTTTGTTTAATAAATCGACCTTTATAATGTATTTTATCTGTCATTTCTATGATAAAAAAATATTCAAGCTCGGACAGTGTTGTCAGATTTATCAAACGAGCACGGGATTGGCTAATAGTGGTATATAAACAGCAAAAAGTTTTGGGCTTATGAATTATGAATCCTTATTGTCTGTTCTAGAGTCATACTCTAGCATTCACTTTTTGCTAGTATTGTCGCGAAACAACTACCTTAAGAATTCATTTTTAAAGATATCAACAATTACATTTTTCTGAAAAATTTGGGGGGTTAAGTTTGAACCCTTTTCATTTAACTCTTCTGGACTTTCCTTGGTTGCTACCTACCCTTGCGAAGTCTAGGTAGTCGTTCGCGATCGACTGCAAAATGGTTTGCGATCGACCATTTGCCGACCCCGGTTTTCACTAGCCATTTTAATTTATGGGTTCAAAGCAGCAACCTCCAACGCTCACATGAGCATAGCTCCGCAAATGAAATTGTCTTAGTCTCCGCCTCTATTCATAACTTAAATTGGATCCTAATTGGCACGTCAGAGAATGATTTATTAAATGTTCGATTATTCTTGATAGAATACTTAAAATAGGAAGCATCAACAGGCATTCATTTTTATCGATTTTATTTCATTATTTTTTTATTTCCATGTTTTTCATTATTTTACGTTGTTAATGCACCATTATTTTAATTTTTTTAATATTTTATTTTTATTTTATTTTTATTATTAGGATTACTTCAGAGCAGTTGGATCTTTTTCTGTGTTTCAATGGTTGATTACATTGGTAAGCACTATTATTATTATTTGTTTTTATTTATATTTTTTCATTTAAAAATACATATTTTTCTCATTTTTATTTACACTTTGATTATTTATTTTATTTTAATTAATTTAATTTTAAGGATTGGGTTAAGGATTGGGTCCGATTGGCAGTTATGTTTTCTCACCGCCAGGCTCAGAAATGTCAATGTTCCCCCACCAGTAGCGCACAGTTACCCCTTGTCGCCTGAACTAATGTGTGAACTTGGCCATAAATCGCATATTTTAATATATATTATAATAAAAGACAGCGGGAATTGAAATCGCTCATTTGAAAAGTTGGAAGCTAAACCGAAAATCAGGTGCGGGGGGGGGGGGGGTGAACACGACTTCCAAAAGGGGCCCGGATCATTCGCCAAATAAATCATTTTGAACTTTAGACTTTTATACTTAGTATTCTTAATTTTTGTTTTACACCAAATATCATTGTTTATATATATTTTAACAAATATTTAATGAAGGGGGGGGGGGCGATAAGATTTCATTCCTCCGAAAAAAAAAAAAAAAACGACTCCATGATAATATATATATATGTGTACATCATATATCACGTAATCCTATACTACTAAGGCGCATTTGTGCCTGCCTCTGTACCTTTGCCCGTCCCTCCAGGGGGTGGGAGGTGGGGTCCAAGCCGGGGGTTGGCAGGTACTAAAGGGTATTTTCTGTGTGTCTGTACCTATATCCATGTGGCTAATAAAGGGCATTTGTGCCTGTATATATACCTATGTTGGTCCGTTTCCAGGGGGTGGATGTTGGTGTCCAGGGGTGGGGGTTTGAAGGTGGTGTCCAGGAGTGGGGAGTCAGGGATGTGGGAAATCATGGGTACTAGCGCATTAGATCTTAATTTTCCATAAGACTGAGAAAATGAAAAATTTACATTTTCAAAAAAATTTGTCTGCTAATGTGTGATTGAAACTTCACCAAAGCATAGATAGAAAGTTAAACTATTATAAAAATTAAGTTATAGTTATAATCTAATATTTTTGATTTAACATTGGCGGCGAAAGGACCTCCTTAAGTAGAAAATAAAGTGAAACTTTAGACTCTCTCTGTTTCCGGAATCATATCAAGTTGTGATAGAAGCAGCGACGATGATGAATCAACCAGACCAGAAGGCATTTCTTACTAGCTTCTCGATTCCGCATTTCGTTTTAGAAATATTCCGGCTTTATTCATTCTCATCGAAATCTATTTTTAATTCCTAATCAAGAAAATAGTAGACGAAATGTTGTACATTTTTAGAAAAATTTTCATTTACACCGTGTGATCGAAAAAAGAAAAGCCTTGAAAATTAATTTCCAGTGATAATCTCTCTAAAACAAATTTATAAAAACTCCTTGTACGATTAAAGAAAAAGAAATCAAATTTGTGACACACATAGACAAATTCAAGGCTATATTCTACCAATTGAAAAACTAAATCCTTGATATCTTGTTATATAAAAATATATTAACAGTTCTTCTATTTTAATTATTTTTATTTGTTTTTAAAAAGGGATGTCGGAGGGATTCAAAGCTAGAGATATCGGACTTCGGGCGCAAAAGAAAATTTTAAGTCGTATGGCCTCAAAAAATGTGGCCAAAGTTTTCATCGATGACACGACTAGCAGCCTGCTTGACAATGTTTACAAACTTGCCAAATCTTACGTGAGTATTTTATAGTTTTTCTTATAAATTTCTAAGGGCCAGTTGTATGTCGGTTATTAAAGTCTTTGTAAAAGTTGACAAAGGGTAAAATCTTAGAATTCACCTTATGCTTGGCGGATGGCCAATCAGATTACATGCACTTTCATCTGATTGGCCATCCCGCCAGGCACAAGGTGAATTCTAAGATACCCTTTGTCAACTTTTACAAAGACACCAACTCGACATACAACTGGCTCTTAAAGCCAGTTTCATAAAACTAAGATGAGCCTATGCTGAGGAACATCCTGGGGTTACCTCTCGAAATGTGTTTCATAAAAAAAAACAGAGGGTGATCCCAAACTTAACCCCCTATCTTTAACTCTCCGAAATTGATGGGTTAATCTTTATCCTGGGGCTAACTCTGTGTGTTTATTTACATTAGAAAAACATTTTTTAGGTTAGAGTTTCAAATCAAAATAATTCAAAACAAATCGTTATATTATTTATTTTTTATAATATTAAAATTTATTATTTTTATATAATATTAAATATAATAAATATACCTATATACATGTGTATAGAATTTTAATTTATGTTAACATGGAACTAGAATAAAACAAAAGAATTCATATATAGGTATATTTTTTAAAAGTAAATATCTAATAAATTAAATTAAAAAATTTCAAACTAAAATCGAAGAAAGCAGATATTATTATAAAATTAGATTCCAACACTTCTTTCTATATATATTAACGAGAAAAACAAGACGTTTACTCCTCTTCTGTTGTGAAATTGGGAGTTCTTTTACTCTTAATTGAAGATTGGTCCATATTCTATCTAGAATTTAATATTCAATTATTTTCAATTAATTTCAAATTTTTAAAAATTACATGATTTGTCTTAGTTTTGTTGTATCTATATACTTACTTTTTTACCACTTTATTTTTATATGATTAAATAGAAAAAAAAATTGATTGTTTTTAAATAATAAAAGAAAACAAGACATTCATTTATTTTAATGAATACAAAACAAAAAATTTAAACGTAATTGTTTTTTTTTTCTAAAAAATAACAAAAATGCACGAAATTTCGCCGTTGCCCAACCTATTTTCCTACCCTTAACTCAGGGTGAGCTAACTCGACCCTATTTTGTTTTATGAAATTCATATTGTTTGGAACTCCAGGGTAACTCTCAACCTAGAGTTGAGTAAGCAGAGGATTATTTTTTTTTTTTTGTGAAACTGGCCCTGAGGGCCAGTTGTATGTCGGTTGGTAAACTCTTTTTAAACGTTGACAAAGGGTAAAACCTTAAAATTCGCCTTCTGCCGGGTGGGATGGCCAATCAGATGAAAGTGCCTGTCATCCCACCTGGCACAATGCGAATTTTAAGGTTTTACCCTTTGTCAACGTTTAAAAAGAGTTTACCAACCGACATACAACTGGTCCTAAGTGAATTAATTATTCTATTTCTTTTTATCACCTAAGATAATTTACATATTGAATGAATCTTTGGTGGTTGAATTGATTATTATAACTTTTTGAAATAAACCACATTATGCACTATTTAAAATTAAAGGAGACAACAAAAGAGTGTGTTTTCTGCTGAAAAAATAATTTTATTTATTTCGAGATTATAGTTTCGATGGCTTTGCCCTCTTCATCAATTCCTGTGAATCAATTGTAATTGATTGATGAAGGGGGCAAAGCCGTCGAAACTATAGTCTTGTTATAAATAAATTAAAAATTTATTTTTCCAGCAGAAGACACACTCTTTTGTTGTCTCCTTTAATTAAAAAAAATTCTGCTACTCTTGGCAAAAATAAACTTTCAAGTATTTAATAAATTTATTAAAATACTTACTAACACTACCTTGTATATATTTGTTGGCGTTCTAATAAATATGTATTTTAAACAGTGCATAATGTGGATTATTTAAAAAAAGTTATAATAAATTGTTTATTGTTCAAGTTGTAGCTAGTGGGTTAGAAAAAATATATTAGATAGCCAATATGTTATGAAAAATAGATTTAAATTTCAACAAGATTGATTGTTTTTGAGTTACAAATTTTTTAATTGAAGTAAATATTATATAATAACACGGATTAGCAGTGCCAGCTAACATTCTACCTAAGTAAAATGCATAAACTTTGCAGAATGTTAGCTGTTACTCATAAGACCAAGATGTAAAATTTGATGTCTCGAAAACAGTTAATCTTAAATCTATTTTTCATAAAACAATTGGGTATGCCACTCTTATATTTTTTTCGTACACCTTAGCTATATCAAAAGAGAAAATCGACGAATGAAGATTGAAACCGATAAAAATATTTTTACATCATTTGAAACATATTTTCATGAATCATGGCATAAAAAAAAAAAAAAAATACAAATAAAGTGGTAAAAAAAAATGCAATTTTTCGCAATAAAACTTGAAAAGGTGCAATTTCGTGAAACAACGCCAAAACGTTCAATTTCGTGCAAAATAAAAGAACATGATTCGAATTTCTGTCTATGTTTCATTGAATTTAAAGTTGGCATAAAAAGATGCAAATTGCTTGGGAAACCGGTCTTTAGTAATTTTTTGGAATGACTTCATAAGCACTTGAAAAGGACTTCAGAATAACTATTATTCTGATAAGAATGTGTGGTAAAATGTAGTCTACAGTCTATGATGTCTCATGGCAACATAGAACCAATTTTTTTTTTATCTAATCAAACCTGTGAAAAGTTCTATAAAGGAAAATCTGGGTACCAGACGGCTTGCTCATTTTCTTTTTTTATCTAATCGAACCTAAATCTAGATAGAACCTAACCGCATCCGACCCTAGACTAAATTTCAGCCAAATATCTCATAAAATGAAATACAGGGTGGTCCAGAAAGAAATTCATTTTTTAAAATAGAAAGAAAACAAAACTATTATATTTAAAAGCGTTTAATCTTATACAATATAAAGTTTATTAAATATAATTTTAGTTTTTGAAAATTAAATCAGCAAGATGTCGTCCTTGGCTGTTGCAATACTCTTTCAAACGGGCACGAAAATTTTGAAAAACTTTAGTAGGATTTTCTTTTGAAATGGCTTCCATTTCTTGCTGAATATTCAGGTTCATTTGCCGCAATGTTGTCGGATTATTAGCGTATACCTTGCTTTTAAGCTGTCCCCATAAAAAGAAGTCTGCTGGAATTAAATCGGGACTCCTCGGAGGCCAGGTTATGTCACCCCTCCATGGAATTAGTTTCTGAGGAAACATATCCCTTATCACGCCCATGGTCTCATTCGAAGTGTGACACGTGGCTCCATCATGCTGACCATGTGTTTCGATTGTAATATCGCGATTCTTGCAACTTCGAATGAGAGCATGCATCCTCAGAAACTGATTTCACAGAGGAGTGACATAACCTGGCCTCTGAGGAGTCCCGATTTAAGTCCAGCGGACTTCTTTTTATGGAGACCCCTTAAAAGCAAGGTATATGTTAATAATCCGTCAATTGAAGCTGAATATTCAGCAAGAAATAGAAGCCATTTCAAAAGAAACTCTTACTAAAGTTTTTCAAAATTTTCGTGCCCGTTTGGAAGAGTGTTGCAACAGCCAAGGACGTCATTTTGATGATTTAATTTTGAAAAACTAAAATTACATTTAATAAACTTGATATTGTATAAGATTAAACGGTTTTAAACATAATAGTTTTGTTTTCTTTCTATTTTCAAAAATGAATTTCTTTCTCGACTACATTATAGAAGATTTTCAATTTATTCATTATAAATTAAATACCAATACATACTCTTCAAAATACCATTTTAATTTTTCTCTTTATTTATTTTCAGTCTGGCAATAAAAAGGAAGCGGAGAAATTGGTCAAAAACATGATCAAAATCGTTATAAAGGTCGGTGTCCTTTATCGCAATGGGCAATTCTCTTCTGAAGAACTCCATTACGCCGAGCTTTTCAAACAACGCTTTCATTCCACTGCAATGGCTGTAATATCTTTTTATGAAGTGGACTTCAGCTACGATCGTCATTACCTTCTGAAAGCGCTAAATGAATCCCGGGCTTCGATCCGTCAACTTGTTCAACGCCATTTATCAGATAAATCGCTTAGCCGTATTGATTCAGTTTTTCAATTTTTTGGAAATCCTGCGTTTTTAGATAGCGTTTTTAAAAAAGATTCCGAACATCGCGAGATTCTAGAAAGAATAGTTTCCGATATGAATCGAGCAATGGATGAAGGTGGAATGTAAATAACTAGATTTAACATTCCCTTACCTATAGTATTTTTATTATTTTCCTTTTATTTTTGAAGAAATCAAAGATATTCGGAAAAGTAATTTACTCGAATAACTGATCCATATCAAAAAAATTAACATTCCTTTTAAAGTATTTTATTTATTTTGTTAGTGTAAGTCGTAGAACCATGTATTATTTAACATATATAGGTGCCGGAACATCCAGTATCAAAATGATCATTTATCTATTTTTTTTTTTTTATACAATGCGTGGTTTACCCAGAAAAAATTGTTATCTAGAGATAACCACAAAGCTTCAATTCCAAAATACATTTTAGTATATTATATTTTTCTATTTATTATTTATTTATTTATTTATTTTTTGTAGATATTGTAACTAATAGTCAAAAATGAAATTTATACATCCAATCAATAATTTGATACCGTCCAGAATTGAAAATCATATTCTCTTCTAAGAGATTTCTCAATATCAATTTATCTCTCTTAATTTTATTGATAAATTTTTAATTTTTAATAATCAAACTTTTTCTAACATTTTACAAAAATTTCAACTAAAAGCCAGGGAGTTGTACTTTACACAAAACTAAATTTTTGGCTCCTTGAAGCTTCAAAATCACCATAAATAACAGATCAATAAAAGTATTGATTGTTTTTTTTTATTTTTTTTGAATCATATAATTCGCCGAAATAAATATATTTTCTTGATATCATAGGGGCCGTCGATAAAATACGTCACGCTAAATCCGCTGACCTCCCTTGTCACTTGTTACAGTGTCGCATTTATGGAGACCTTCTAGCTATAATTTCGTCATAGCCCTGTCCTCTTTTCTTCAAACGTAAAATAAATGATAATTTGTATAAATTTTACTAATACATATATTAATCGAAATTACATTTATTTTAAAGAAAATTAGTTTTGTGACTACAAAATTATAATTTTTTTAAAAGCAATAAATTAAAAGAGAAAGAATTTAATTTTTTAGGACAAATTCTCGGATTTTAGTAGAAATATTCTTTAATTGCGAAATCAGAGGGGATTCATCCCCCCAGGAGCAATAAATTAAGTTTAAATTTTACTAGGTTTCATTTAACTTAACTATCTTCGGACTATAGAGACTGTACCTTTTTGGTGTAACTTCTTATCAATATCATTCCAAAAAACAACAACATTATTTCACCCCGTAAAAGTGAAAAATAAAATAAAAAACTCCCCTCCCTCCTTGATGCGTACGTATTTAATATTTGGCCCCACATAGTTTTATAGTGAAAAGTATTTATAATTACAGTATAGCCTTGGTAATTCGAGCAAATTAGGCCTGAGAGTATCTCGAATTAGAAAAACATGAATTAGACAGAAATAAGAACAAAACAAATGCTGGTGTGTAAATAAATGCTTAATGAGTACAATGACAGATTACATAATATAAGGCAGTGTTTTTCAATGTGAGGGCCGCGACCCCCTTGGGGGTCGCGAATCCTCAGTAAAAAGTGTATTTAGCCGATACCTAATTATAAAAATTAATAAAAATGTACGGATTTGATATTTGTAACAAGAGGCGCGACTGGCAGGTCGCGAATCCTCAGTAAAAAGTGTATTTAGCCGATACCTAATTATAAAAATTAATAAAAATGTACGGATTTGATATTTGTAACAAAATAAAATTCAGGTTACAAACAGCGGGGTAGGGGGTCGCGAAACTTTTTTTCTTACTAATGGGGCCGCGTCATGAAAAAAGTTGAAAAAAACTGATATAAAGCATACTTGTAATAGATATGGAATATGGGCTAGCATTATGAAGTTGGAAAGAAACAAGATTTCAATTTTTCGGAATTGTACCGAGTCTTTTGTTTCAAAATAGAGCCCAGTTTTCGACTTAGACTGGCTCACACCGAGGCTCGAATTACCGGGGGCTCTACTGTAGTGATTTTTTTTTTCCGTATCTTGATGATTACAAAATAATAATCGTGTTCAGATTTCTTTTATTTTTTATTTTCATTAATTTTATTTATTCTCGAAGATTTGTGGGTCGGTACTAAAATGCGATGCAAGCGCTTGGTATGTATAACTAGATGTAAATTTAACTAGTTACACCTGATCTTACTTTGCTATTCAGAATCAATAAATATATTGGATTTCTAAAATAGTTTTTTATAAATAGAGTAACCATCTCTTTACAAACTAACTTCAGGTCATTGGCCTTAAAAATCCGGAACATTAAAAATCATAATTTCAGAATACCGAATTTGGTGGCGCTGTAACTTCTTCCATTACAGCGGGATGTTGTCTACACCGATTTAAAACATTGTTTTCGGAATCGGCTCCATTAATTACATAAAGGGATGTGAAAAAATGATATTCCGGTCAAACCAAGGGCGTATCTAGAAATGTTTCTAGGGGGGTGACCAAATTTCGATAAGAGTGCTGAACACCCCCCCCCCCCAAAAAAAAAAAAAAAAAATCGGAAGCCACTTTACCGCCGGAAAATAGGTATAATAAAAATAAAATTTTTGTGAAAAATTTCGAGAAATAAAAAAATGGAACCAAAATTGAGCACCTACTGCAAACGCCCATGGGTCAACCTCAAAATCAATAAACAATTCAAAAAAAAAAATCCAAGTTACACAATACTTTGCATAGAACTGATTTCTATGGGAAGTCAAAATTATGTTAGGTATATTAAAATATACTTTGATAAAAATACTTTTACATTTTAATAATAATAATATGAGTGCGACAGTCCGGAGGTTCCTGAACCTTCCCTCATCAAATATATAGAAGCTATCATCTTTGCTATTTATAGCCGATGTTAGTATAGTATAAACCTCTTTCAAAAGGAGAGAAAGGAATAAAAAAAAATAATAATAAAATAAATAAATAATAATATGGTTCAAAAAAGTTGGTTTCTCTATTTATAAAGACAAAACATTTTCTATGCACATTAAAATAAAATTGTTCATTTCCTTAACCAAATGCTGATGCTTTGAAATGTTTCACTATTTAATTCTCTTTTATTGATAAATGAATTGACTTATTCTAATATGTTTTTTTTGTTAAATTGATATTGGAAACATCCAAATGCGAAAATAAAATCTTAAATTGTTCATATTATATTATTAGAGATCGCGCCCCTGGAATATATTTTTATCTACACTATTGGTCAGGGAGAGAGATACTAAACTCAATATATGGGGGAGGGATTATTTGTTTTTTGATAGGTTTCTTTTAATTATTTTAATTATTTATGTCCATCGATTAATTTAATAAAGTTTTAGGGAAATAAGGACAATAGCTTAAGGAAATGATTTTTATTTTTTGCCAACGTTTCGTCAACTTTGTTGACTTCCTCAGGGCTCAAATAAATTAACTTCCTTGCATATTTGTCATTTTATCAATATTCCTTCTTAACAAACATATCAGGCCAGTCATCAAACAGATTAAAAATATTTTCTTTTTTAAATCTTAAAATATCTTTCTTTTAATATGTACAAAAATGTTGAATAATGAATAATAATTTTTCTAATATATATTTATTATTTTTTGCAATAAAACTATTTCTTTAATTGGCTACGTTCCGGATTGTGGTCCCAGAGCTATTACTGCTCACGTTACTAACCTCCGATCCGAATTGGAAAGCGTTTCTGACACCACTAGTACTTCAGAACGATTTTATTCGCGATCACAGATTTGTTTGATTTCTTTTCCATTTATTTGTTTATAACCTCGAAATGAATCAAGATTATTATTAATATTAATTAATAATCATCATAATACGCACTGGAATGCGGGAAAAAGGAAGCTTTTGGAGCTTTAGGGATGATTTATGCTATAATAGCAATTGTATGGTTGGGCTTTGTAATATGGGCCCACCACATATTTACAGTAGGAATGGACGTGGATACACTAGTCTATTTCACACCTGCTACCATGATTATTGCCGTACCGACGGGAATTAAGATTTTTAGCTGATTAGATACCTTGCATGAGTCTCAATTGCAATTTCGCCCTTCTTTGATGTGGACAATAGGATTTTTATTCTTGTTTATATTGTTGAAATTCAAGAAAATCTCTTATTTTAAAGTTTCCCGTTAACCCTACAAAAAACAACAAAATTAAAACCAATCTTACTTCATAGGAAATTTTTACTTATGGAAAGTGGTGTAGGTTTTAGGTGAAACATGATGTTAGTTAATAGAGTAAAGGGTGTGTAGTTTCACAGTGAATGAAATAAAACTCAAAGAGGTTTATACAAACTCATAGGAAATTGTTTGAGCCAACGCACGAACACCCCCCAACAGAGCATAATTAGAATTCGAGGCTCACCCCGACGCTATTACAGTGTAAACCCCTAATCTTGTTACGCTTAAAAACAACAACACACCCCATTGAAAAGTAAAGACCCCAAACGTTAATGGTATTATGTGCTTCATAGAATCAAATTAAAAAAAAACGCCGCGATCACAGATTTGTTTGGTTTCTTTTCCATTTATTTGTTTATAACGTCGAAATGAATCAAGATTATTATTAATATCAATTAATAATTATCAATATACGCTCTGATAGTCCGATTCCGCACGTACCCATTGTTAATTTTTTTAGGAAATAGTTTTTCCATGTTTTTTTTTTACATAAATTAACGCTTAATACGAGGATAAGTCAAAAATTACTTACACTTTTCGTTCTACAACTTTATTAAACTAAGATAGGTGTACAACAGATACATTATTTTTCGATATAGTCTCCACCTTTAGCAATGCACTTGGTCCAGCGAGCCACAAGCTTCCGGATGCCTTCCTGGTAGAAGGTTTTCGGTTGTCATGAAGCCACTTTTGCACCGCATCCCGAACGTCGTAGATAATGTGATAGGCAGAACCGTGACTAATGTTTAAAGAAGATGGTACCTTATGTATGGTAACTCGTCTATCTGCTGTAATCATCTCTTGAGCTTGCTGAATGTTGTCGTCAGTGGTCGAAGTTGACGGTCGCCCAGTTCCCTCTTTTTGTGTTACGTTCGTTCGGCCACTTTTAAACATTTCGATCCATAAAAAACGCTTTTACGAGATAAAGCATTTTCCCAGTATTGTGACAAAAGTCTCGGGTGAATTTCAGCACCTTTTACACCCTCTGACCACAAAAATCTGACCACTTCTCGTTGCTCCTCTTTGGTGCAATCTGATAGCGGAGCTGACATGCTTATGCTGTTGTAGCTAGACGACAACTGACGCGATCTTGATTAAATTCGTGACCATAGACGCGCCAACTCAACGCATGCGCATGCGGCCGCCTCCTATCTTAGTTTAATAAAGTTGTAGAACGGGGAGTGTAGGTAATTTTTGACTTATCTTCGTATATTGGATTTTACCTCAGAATTATTATTTTTTATTAATTTGGATCTATAAAACGATTATTTGATTTAAAAAAATTTAGATTTTTAAGTTAGTATTTTATCAAATGGAATATTCATTTATTTTTTATATTAGCTAACTTTTTGACTAGAACTCTCTCCCTACCTACCTGGTAATACCACAATAATTTTTTCTCTTTCTCACTGACGTAGTAATTTAAGTAATTTATAGGTAAATTAATTTGATTCTGGTTTAATGTTATCTATGACAAAAGATTTTCTATCGGGAAAATTAAAATCGATCTCTTGAAATAATTTCCTAATAATATTATTAAACAAGTTGGTTTCTGACAAGAACATTTTTTGAAATCAATTTTAGCAATATTTTTTTCCTAAAAAAACGGATTTAAGCCCATCCATTTTTTTCCAATTAATCATGTTGCCATTAAAATAACATTTGTGTCGTATCTATCTAGTTAGATCTTTGGAATTTGTATCCAGTTACGTTTCTCTTTCTGCTCGGATACATTTTCACAAAATCATTATTATTTATTTATTTTCTAACGTAGTCGTATGCTCATTTCTTCTCGTTTTCTATGTTTTGATTGCATGAAATGCTAAAGTGATAAATATCAAATACCTATATATTAACTAAATCAAAATTACATTTTGTGATTTAATATCGATATGATATTGTTTTATGATTTTCAACTACGGTTAAACCGCTAAGCTAATTTTAAAAGAATCAAAAGACATAACTTGTTATTAACATTCTCTTGAATATTTTCGAGGAATTACCTTTGTAATTTTTATAACAATTGTTATATTGTTATTTTTTTAATATTAAAACTTGAGATATTCACTTTTCAAAATAATTAATTTATAAATATACATACATACATACTATACAATAAACAATTTTAAATACATAAATATGCATCAAATGAAATAGAATATATTATACCATGATATCGTAATATATTAAATATTTAAAATTTCATTTTGAATTTAATTTTGTTTAAATTATTCTTGCCAGGGTCGTATAAACAGATAAAGACTACATGAGACCCAAAAACATTTTTATAAGAGACAAATTTTTTCTCTAAGAAAAATATGGAATCTCAAATAATTTTCAGTCTTCATTCCAATTTTATATGACCCCAAATCATGAATTTTATTCTCTTATTAAAACCAAAGCATTACATTTATATTTTTTATTTATATTATGCTCAAAATATTAATTTTCTAATAATGTTTATATTGTTTTTTCATTAAAAAAAAAAAAAAATAAAAAAAAAAAATTAACCTAGGGTTATTTATTTACCTATTATTTCTATTGCTTTGCAAATGTACTGTTTCTTTCGATTTTGGAAACATTTCGGATAAGATAATTTAAATATTCATAGGAATGTGGAGAAAAATTAAACAAATTATAATGTTAAGTTACTTCAAAATTTTATTTCTACTAAAATTTGTAAAGTAGTTACGGATATTATAAATTTTTCAAACATGCAACTCTTCAATCATTGTCTGGCCCGATTCTATAAATGGGCAAAATGGTCATATGCCCAGGGGCGCAAGGGTTTTTAGGCGTAAAGGGGATACAAGAGAATAGAGAAGATTGGGGGGGCGCACCTGTTTAATTTGCCCATAGCGCCACGAGAGTTCAAAACGGGCCTGCTGCCTGGCACATTATTTTAATCTATAATGTGTAATATTCGCGGAAGCTTTAACACGCATTTTTATATCAAACACTGATATGGATCACCAAATGGATTTGTAATCTGAGATGTATGATCTATCGAAATATGTAAGCGAACCGTACCATACAGCTTTCCAAGATTCTCACCCTTATCAGCCGACTAGGATCAAATGACTTGTAATACCTACTATCGGTTTCCAAATGAAAGACTTTTGTAATTGTCTTTCGAGAAAGATAAAAATCACACACACCTCAGTTGGGAATCACTTTTCTGTTATAATTTTTGTATTATATATTAATTTAGTTATATTTAATTTTTGTCCACAAACTTATGAAAATTTAAATTATCTTGAAATTCAATGGACAGAAACCAATTTATTTTGGATAAGATTGTCAATTTTTATTATAATAAATGTATATACAACTAATGGAATTAATATTAAGCAACAGAGCCCTGCCGAGGCTATTTATCACCCGAGGCATTAAGGAGAAATTACGCCCAAGGGCCCAAGCTATAGATATTAGAAAATAATTAAAAGTTTCTTTAGGTTCATTTAATTCTAGCTTAATATCAATGTATATAAATGATATGATTGCATTGTAATGAATTAAAATTCTTTCTTTTAATGCCTTCTAAGCTTTATGCTTGCTTCTTTCTCGGCATGGCGCTGTTAGTCAATATTTAAGATATAAAAATTGGAAATTTTTATTAAAATCTACTAAAAATATATAGATTTTGGATCTCACATTATATATTCGACATATATTATTATATAATGTTTGAAAGCTTTTTTAAAATGATGGAAATGTTTTATTGGAAAAACAGGACAATCACCAAGAAATAATTTTGTTATTCCTGGGATAATTTCAAATGCCTCCTGTTTTTCTTCAATTCAGATGATTTGGTGATTTCTTTTTGTGAAAAAGAAAAGTCTCAGATGGATATTTGATTGATGGTATTGTTGAATTTAGATTTCGGTGCTTGTATTGTTTATAAATTGAAGAATTTCGGCTAAACTTAGCTAGATTAGTTATTTTTAATAAGATGATTCCCAATGGAAGACATTTGTTTTTCTACTCCAAATAAATAAGGATAAATTTGTATATTTTACAAATCAACCTATTATATTTGTCCAAATATATTATGGAAATGGGCCCAGGAGTCATATTAGAATATCTCTTTCAAATTGATCTAGATCGTTTTATCAGAAACTCTTCAATTTCATAGATTTGATTACTTATATTGTATTAATAAATGTTGTCTTATAATTGTTATCATTCCAGCATATCATATGATATAATATTAAATGTTAAATTGTTAGTTTTGCAAAAAAAGAAACTTATTGAATATCTAAATCATGTGTGCCTTGTGTCTATGTTTATGAAAATTTACCATACGTCCCGGTGTTCCGGACCTTTGAAGAATTCACTTTTGTTTTCGTTCAAAAATATTTTTGACCACCCATTCTAGACATATCACTTAATCTGAGTTATTCTTCAAATAAAATATCCTAATTAAAAACATTTTTATCAAAATATATTGATTTTTCTGATATTTTCAAGTACTTGTGATAATCCCTAAAATAATTAATTATTGTCTATCTACAATTTTAATTAAAGGCTTTTTTGCCAAGAATAGCAGCGATGTGAATTTATAAGAATAAATCAAAGAGTGTCTTCTACTAAAAGCAAATAAATATACATTATATATATATAGGTATATATAATTTTATTTGTTTGAACCTTTCCTTTATCTTCAGTCTCATGAATATTATATTTGAATCGCCTCATGCCTAAATGGACCTAAATCCAACAGATACCATTATGAGAGAAAAAAACAAACAAAAAAACCAAAGTATCCATCAGCGTGTCGATTCAAGTCATGGACTTAAATCCCTTCTCGCACAAGGCTGTAAAACATGGCTGGTATATACAGACGCTCATGGAAGCTCGTAGAAAGTTTTTATTGCATTAAACAATAAAACTTCCCTTCTAAACTTAAATTCCAGCACCATTTTAAAATTTCCCAAAACTGGTCTTAACATATTATTATATTTATAATAAGACTGAAATGAAGGTTTAGCGACATGCTTTGCGTGACAAAGGCTAGATGTCGCTAACACAACACACTAGTCTTTTCTGCGGAGTGTAACTTTCAGCCTAGCCATACTAAACTAGCCTATACAACCCATCTTCTCAATGAAACCTCCCTCATTTCCTTCTTACCCTCATCTGATCTCCTTTCATCCAATTTTTTTGGGCCCTCTTCAAAGACCACAACAACAACAACAACAACAACACAATCAAGTAGCTCTCTTCTCAGTCCTCGACACAGTGGCACAATTACGCAGTCCAACCACACGCCAATGATACTTACTTCTTTCTACATTAGTGAATCGGACGAGTTTGAACACGCAACCTTACTTCTACATAAGCACAGCCTTCAAAACTTTTCTTTCAAATAAATAAAAAATATATGTGCGCACATCAAAAAGAGAACACATTTTGATTTATTCTCATAAATACAAATCTAAATTTCTAAAATTAAATATGTTGTCATTGCTATATGTGTCTTAATTGAGTTTCACAGACAATGTTTATTAACATTGAGATATTACGAGAGAGCTAGGTTGTATCTGTTATTTATAGGTTTTATATTTTTTAATATTTGGGTCCGGCTAGACTGAAACAAAATATGGTACCACCGGTTTATTATTATAAGAACTACTGAATAGATCAGATCTTGATTAATCCACAATAAAATGACCAATTTTTTCATGGATGATTGTAATAAAATTGTCCAAACTTTCCACATCTTGTATTAATCTTCGTAAATAAGAAATTATATACTAAATATAAATATATATTATATATACTCTAATTATTAAAAATTTTATCAAAATGACAAATAAACTGATCTAATTTTAAATTTGCAAATCAAAACAATAAATATAACTGCCATGACAGTTAATTTAATGCTTATATCTATATTTATATAAAATTAACAAAGCAATGATTATTTATAGAAACAAGTAATACTTGAGATCTTTCCATCAACATTACTCAATTTGTTCTATACCCGTGTTTTTTATAATATTTATTTTTGTTTTATTCATTCATGTTACGAAACGATTCGGTAAAGGTATCGAAGAGTGGCTCATATTTTTCAATGATAAAAAAAATTAATAGAGATATCGATATGCTTTTTTTTATTTAAATGTTAGTATTTCTGGGTATAACTATTTTCAATATTTTTTAAAACTTTTTAAAAAAAAATTTGTATTTTAATTTATACTATTTATTACTAGCTGTACCCGGCTTGCCTACGGCACGCCTGTCCCATCTAGGCCCTCCGGGTGGGGTGTTCTAGCGGGCGGCGTCTCGGGATTGAAGTATAAGCTGTCCAAAATTGATTACCTTTTATGTAAATTGTTTTATATATATATAGGGATTTCTTGGGTGACTTTGACCATTTAAAGAAAGATTCAACTTAGAAAATATTCGTTTATTAAAATGCAAATAAAAAAATAAATCAAACAATGCTCGAAAAATGTTTCATAAATATAAAAGGACAAGTAAACAACCCATCTACCCTTTTCTGAATGAATAGGTCTAAAAAGAGCCCTTCTTTTGTTCTCTCTCTATTCTTATTATAACAAAAATCTATTGATTCATATTTATTTTAGGGGCTGTGAATAAAATTGAAAAATTAAATTAATTTTAAATTGATGATACTAAATCAGTGCGATCCGCGAAAGTGAGAAAATAATGTGTACAAAATTTCATCTCAATCAGACAAATGGTGTCCGAGTCCATTAACGTCAAACAGACAGACAGACCAACAAACATCCAAATTTATATATATAGATTTATTATTAATGTTATGGATTCTCTACAAATCATATCGGTTCGCTTTAGATAGATCAAGTTCGTCTTGGTTTTTCAGTTAGGATATATATTATATTCAGTTCAGGTCGCTTTTCGAAGGATGAGGTTCGCGCGGCCGCCTTAGTTGGTTGCCTAATCTCATTTTCTATTTAATTCACTTCGATTAGATAAAAATAAATCCGCACTCTCATTTTTTTTTCTAATTTTGAACCTAACTCGGCAACCGCCTAACTAAAAGTAAGCAAAAAAATGCACTTTTTTCTAAAAGAAACGCTATTTTATTTTCTATTCGCCTAGAAACACTATAATTAAAAATAACTTTTTTCATCTCTGAGATACAATCTCTCAGAGTCAGGACCCAGACTAGCCATCGCAATACTTCCCCATTATATTCTATAGAATATAAATGTGAAGTAAAAAAACTTGTCGATATCTCTATTAGTTTATTTTTTATCATAAAAGTTTCAAGTTTTGGACAAAGTAAGGGCCAATTGTATGTCGGTTGGTAAAGTCTTTGTAAAAGTTGACAAAGGGTAAACCTTGGAATTCACCTTGTCCCCGGCCGGATGGCCAATCAGATGACACGCACATTCTAAGGTTTTACCCTTTTAGAAAGACTTTACCAACCGACATACAACTGGCCCAAAGTAGAGCCAGTTGATACCTTTAGCAACCAACGATTCTGTTAAATATCACTATTAGCAAAAATTCCATGTATTAATTCCTCTAAAAGTATTTTATAATCATTTTTCTTTTTTTTCTACAGATAAAGTTGAGAAAATAGAAAAATAACTAAAATTTTAAGCAAAATCATTTTCCTAATTGTATTATTTAAATTAAATTGTATTATTAAGTGAAACGATTATTGTTATATGGATTGATTGATAATAATATCGGAGTTAAATAAATATTCATGCTAATATTTCATTGATATTGTAAAAACACTTCATTTAATATAATAATTGAAATGTCTTTGTTAATGAATGTGTATTACTAGATATAAGTTTAAAGTATGTATTTACTTGAAACAATAAATATTTATTTCCATATCATATAAATTATTCTTCTTACTTCTGAATGAATTCCTACTTGCATTTTTTTTACAACAATCTCATCTCATTTTCTTCTACCACAAACCTTTTGTAGATGGTTTGGCACAAAAACTTCTAGCGAGGATCCTAATAAGACTTGTGTTAATTTTTAGGGGGGGTTTAATGCAATCGAATGCAAAAAAGAGCGCACCAGTAAAGATGCAGCCCCTATGGATCTCGAAGGACCCTTGCATTACCGAAGAGAAGGGAAAGTTGATTAAGTGAGAGGGTGGAGAGGTAGGTGTTTATGCACTCGGGTTTTGAAGGTTTGAAGATTATAAGTGCTGGGAAAGATGGAGGCCGGGAGAGAGTTCCAGTTCCTCGAAATCATGGGGATATAGGTATTGGCGAATGAAGTGTCCGGCACTTTTCTAATTTGACCGCGAAAGAGTGACGGGAATCGGCAAAACGCATGCTACGTGCAAAGCATGCTTTGGGGGAAATACTGACTTTAACTCATCTGAGCACCTACCGTGATAGTATCTATAAAAAAGGAAAAGCGCAGAGACATTTCTTCGATGACCCAGCGAGTCTAGGGAGTCGGTGAGGGTAGAATTTTTTTTTTAATGATATTGATGTGAGAAGGAGATACACCAGAAGGTGGATCCCCTAAAGGCCTGTATGGGCTGGCCCCTCCATCGTGAAAAGAACAGAGTAGAAGGAAAAGGAGCCGGGATCACGAGCCAATCTCAGAAACTTAGATACAATTTCAATATCAAATTTACTAAGGTTTTAGGGGCTTCGAGCAGTGGTAAATTCTCCGCGCGATAAATTCGGTTAAATTTATCTCCCACTTAATTTTTTATTACCAGACCCTATACTTACAGAAAAAATGTCTGGGTATAGCCGGGAATCGAACCAGAGACCTCCGGGTTGCCAGTCAGTTATTCTGACCATTACACCACGGAGGCGGACGTCAATTAGTCTGACGGCTCGTTTCTGAATTGCATCCAGGGTAGCATGAAAATATTTAGAGGCTCCTCTCCGTGAGCCGTATTCGAGACAGGGGCGGATTTGGGCCTTGTAGATGGTGAGAAGATGTAGGGGCGTGAAAAATCGCTTAGACCTGAATAGGTAACCAGTCATCCTTGCTGCAGATTTCGCCACAGAGGAAATGTGTTCATTCCAAGACAGGTCAGATGCCACAGAGACGCCCAACATGGATAGGCTGTCACACATTTTCAGGGTATTAGAACCTAAGAGAATTTATAGAGATTTTTATTTTCAAGTGCCTAAAAATTAGACAACAATGAGTCTTTTTTGCATTGAAGTCAACTAAATTTTGAGAGCCCCATTTGTTTAGTTTGTCTAGGTCGAAAGTGATTGAGGAGGCAACATTGCATGCGCGGATCCAGGGGGGGAGGGGCGATGGGGGCGACCCCCCCCCCCCAAAGCATTGGAGAACAACATTTTTTATATGATTATTTAATTTTTTTTTTTTTATAACATTAAATTTTAAAATTGAAGAAAATAAAGTTCTATGTGGGGGGAGGGCGGCGGCGCCTTTGACCCCCCCCCCCCCCCCGCTTTCTGACAATTCGATCGCGACACACTTCCGAGATCAAAAGTAGATCTTATATACCGGCGACCGCCCCCCCAAAACAGAGGTCTGGATCCGCGCCTCTGCAACATTGTTTCGATTATTCTGGAGTGAGGGCTTGCCGTTCAGAGTGCTATCATCGGCGTAACAATGAGTTGGTGTAGAATACATCTCATGATAGGTGGGTAATATTCACTGGGCAGCGCTTTTTCTTGCATCAGGGAAATAAAAAAAGACTGGCGAGCGTGCATTTTCCTATCTTAAGGCCGCTGCACACAATGCTTGTTTTAATAATTTTTTGTTGCTTGCTCCCACTCAAAAGCATGCCAGCACCAAGCCGGAAAATAGAACATGTCCTATCTTTTAAATTAATTTAAGCAAGCTAGCCAGAAAGCCAGCTAGCAGTGACGTCATTTCGACCCCCAATAGGCCTCCAATTGCAAACCAGAGCTCCCATCCCAAAACAGGTAGAGGAAAAAGCCTCGTGTGCAGCGAGCTTGCAAAATAGGTTTCCTGAAATGTTAGCTTGGCAACTTTGGTGCTGTCATCAAAGTTCTAATTTAGCAGGATTATGCTTCCTTAACTTCTTCTTCCTTTAGAAGGAAGTCTCCTCCATAACTACGCCGCCTCCTATTGTTACTCAGATGATTTATTTTGCCTTTGGCGGCTTTTTCTGTGTTTGTGATTTTCTTTAAATATTGTCTTCTACTTAAGACGAGGTCTCGATGTAATTACACCACATGGCTTGAGAAAAAAAATATTTTGCAAGATTGCAAGTTAGGCTACTGTGTTTAATTGAGAGGTATTTAATCTTGTATATATATATACGATACCCAGGCGTGCCTTCGGCACGCTCCTCTACAGCTCGGCCCTCCGGCCAGGTGGTCCTGGCGGGCAGCGTCTCGGCATGTGATTATTAGGTCTGTAATATATATTTGTAATATTTTTGCCCCTTCTTTCGCCCCCACGCACTCATTTTGGCTATTGATTTTTACACCATACATTTTATAGTCTTAAAAACTAACATTACAAAATTTGATTTATTTCGGACAGAGTATTAATTTTTTGCCACCACCTCACATTTTGGGAGGTTGAAATTATTTTTTAGATATTTGCAAATAAATAACTCTCAGTTTTCTAAAGAGTAAATGCAAGGCAAAAGCTAAAAATTTCTATATATTTTGCCCCCCCCCCCTTCGCCCCCCATACAGTTAATTTTGATAGTTGATTTTTAGAGGAATAGTTTTCTAAAGTAATAAAGCAATAATCCATAAAATTTGATCAAGATAGGAGAGAGTTTTAATTTTTGCCCCCACTCACATTTTGGATAGTTGGGAGTCGAATTTCAAAAAATCCTGAAATTGCTTTTTAGATACTTGTATTTAGAATTTTATTAAGTAAAAATCAAGTAGATATCTTATCGTTCAATTGAAATGCATAATTAGTGTAAACACATTGCAAAGATATTTGCCCCCTTTTGACCCATTTAGGGGGTCGACCAAAAAATCCTGAAGTTAGTTTTTAGATATTTTAATTTAGTATTTTTATAAGTAAAAAGCAAGTAGATATTTTATCGTCCTTAAGATATCGCATAATCAGTGAAAACACACTTTGCCCCCTTTGACCCCCTTAGGGGCCGAATTTAGAAAAATCCTTTCTTACTGAGCCCCTATGTCATAGATGTAATATCCTGTCCAAATTTCTTGTTGTTTCTATGTCCAGTGGTTCTGGCTGTTTTGATGATGAGTGAGTGAGTATATCGGCAAAGAATTTTATATATATATAGATATATAGGTTGACCTTTGAGTCCATAAGCATCTAGTCTTTTCAGTACTTTAAATGCACTGTGCTCCGTCGCCTCATCTTTCGATGATATGATTATATCATCGATGCGCCGGAACACGTAATCTAGATTGTAGAAGATTGGCGTTAATGAAACGTTGGAGTCGCTGACGCGTTTTTGCAATCCAAAAGCTCATTACATTGAATTCAAAGAGGCCGAAGGGTGTAATTACGGCTGTTTTTTTCTTTGTCTTCTTCTGCTATGGGTATTTGAAAGTACGCTTTGAAAATGTCTAGTTTAGAAAAGATCTTTTTTTCTTCAAGGATAAATTGAAAATCGTCAATCCGTGGATTGGGTAGCGATCGGGCGTTGTAATGTCATTTAATAAACGGTAATCGCCGCATATAAGGTCCCATAACTCTTTCTTCATTAATTCCTTTCTTTGTCCAATTTTAGAATTAAATCACCTATGATAATTAATTGGTTGTTGTACTTAGGTGTGTTGTTTTTTATTGTTTCGTTAAGTAATTGGTGCAAATTCTTCAAATTCTTTATTTTTTGCCATGTGTAGGGCTAGCCCATTCTGACTTTTTGATGGACGAATAATGTTATTTTAAAGCATTATATCAAATTTCTATTTTAGCTTTTTTAAAATTTTCAGGACGAAGCCTTCGCGCTTTCTGATATACAGGAGGTCCACAAGCCTATATCTTATCGGGTAATTAATCATTGAATCCGATTCTCAAAAATTTAAAAACTTAAATCTTATAAAAGCTTTTCAGCAGCAATAATCTTTAATCTATTCAATACAAAAAATAATGCATCGGCATATCCCGTATATGGAGGCTTAAGGCATTGAAGACAATATTTATGAAGTAGATTAAGTAGAACAGTTCCTGAGATCTCCATTATGATTTATTTTTAACATCAACGTTTTTTCTTTTGAGCTCAATATACATTTTATTGTAATTAGCATAAAAATACTTTTTTCCGACACCCCTTTAAATTTCTTAGACATCTGGCTGAATATTTTCAGCTAATCTCAATTTTCGAAACAATGACATCATGCATCATTTAATGGTGCTATGACTCTGTTTCAAAAATTTTTAGTTCAATGGTTTGTATTCTCGGAATTCTTTTTTATTCATTTTATCCAGAATACAACCCGATTGAATTTTTTTAAGTTTTGCTAGGTGAAAACAAACCCGGTTATAGAAGCTGTTTCACGACAGTAACTATCAAAAGATGCTAGAATATATAGAACAGTACACAATATTTTGTAACTTATTGGTTATTGTATCTTTATCCTTGATCAAATACAATCGGAGATACAGGCCCTTTTTTACGTGATTTATCGCTTCATATTCTCCTTCTCTGAGATCATTTATATTATAATCTTTGTGATCATCCATATTATAATCAGGGTCTAAACCATCTAATAATGTAACAACAAAACGTGTTTTTTCATTTGCATTAGTCATATGTTTATTCGTTCGTGTCTGATCACAAGATGGTGACCTTGCCTCCGGCAAGACTCAGCTCTCCCAACATGTCTGTCCTTGAGCGTAATATGTGCGCATGCGCATATATTACAAACCTTAGACCATGAAATATATAGACACGCCCTGGTTTCGATTTGGTGAGGCCAACATCTCTTATAGAACTTGACAATTTCCGTAGGTAGGAACACCCAGAAATAGCATGCGGTAATAATTATAGGAATTATTATACATTGAGATAAATTTATCGTAGTTTAGATTATTATTATTTTGGATTCCAATAATCGCAAATTAATATTAAATTAATATAACCAAAATATTTATGCGAGAACGTGACGTCATCTGTAGGCAAAGATGTTGGCTCTACTTCACTCTGTGTGGAGAGTAGCAGAGGGCGTGTCTATATATTCCATGGTCTAAGATTTCAACATAGGTTCAAGCGGACGAGATGATCATAGAATTTCTCCAAAACTTGGCGGTAGGAAATCTCGTCTAGGAGGAAGTAATTATTTGGCAACAAACAGTGGAGGATCTCAAGTATGAGGTCCAGGAGGAAGTTCAAAGCGTGCAATTTCCAGTAACTTTGCAACAAACTACCTCACAAATATCAACTCCAGCAATCGGAAGAGCGCCAGTTAAACAAGCTGTTAGTCCTTCAGCAGCTGAACAAAATAGAGCTGCTTTTGCAGCTTTTCTTTTGGTGACAGAAGGCATTGTTCATGACGCAATGGCTTATGCATCATTTCTAAAATCGATACGATTTGAATTTGAAAATCTTGAAAACAGTTGGTTGCTAAAGAGCGGTTTTTCATCTTTATTTATTAATATTAATTTATTAATTTTATCTACTTATTTGAACTTCAAGACCGTTTTTGATATTTTTGCCTTTTGACCCCTTTTAGGGGTTGAATTTCAAAAAATCCTGAAATTAGTTTTTAGATATTTTAATCTAGTATTTTTATAAGTAAAAAGCAAGTAGATATTTTATCGTCCTTAAGAGATATCATAATCAGTGAAATGAAATCTGCCCCTTTGACCCCCTCTTTAGGGCCAGAATTTCGAAAATCCTTTCTTA
>JALMQS010000353.1:4947865-4959580 GCA_024734495.1 Forficula auricularia
TATATCTTATCGGGTAATTAATCATTGAATCCGATTTCAAAATTTTAAAAATCTTAAATCTTATAAAAATAATTAATATTTTCTTCGCAGCAATAATCTTTTAATCTATTCAACACAAAAAATAATGCATCGGCATATCCCTATGATATGAGGCTTAAGGCATCTACAACAGCAATATTTATGAAGTAGATTAAGAGAACAGTTCCTGGAGGATCTCCATTATGATTTATTTTTAACACATCAACGCGTTTTTCTTTTGAGCTCAATACCATTTTATTGTAATTAGCATAAAAATACTTTTTTCAGAAACTTGCTTTTAAATTTCTTGGGCATCTGGCGTGAATATTTCAGCCAATCTCAATTTTCAGGCAATGACACTGTATCATTTAATGGTGCTATGACTCTGTTTGAAAAAATTTTAGAACAATGGTTTGTGTCTTCGCAAATCTTTTATTCATTTTATCCAAGAATGACCCGATTGAATTTTTTGCCTTTAAAGGGTGAAAACAAAACCCGGTTATGGTAGTTACATTTCACGACATAACTATCAAAAAGTTAATGCTAGAATATATAGAACAGACAATATTTTGTAACTTATTGGTTATTGTATCTTTATCCTGATCAAATACAATCGGAGATACAGGTCTTTTTTTACGTGATTTATCGTTTGTATTCTCCTTCTCTGAGATCATTTATATTATAATCTTTGTGATCATCCATATTATAATCAGGGTCTAAAGCATCTAATGTAACAACAAAACGTGTTTTTTCATTTGCATTACGCATTAGTCATATGTTTATTCGTTCGTGTCTGATCACAAGATGGTGACCTGGCTTCAGGCAGACTCAGCTCTCCCAACATGTCTGTCCTTGAGCGTAATATGTGCGCATGCGCATATATTACAAACCTTAGACCATGAAATATATAGACACGCCCTGGTTTCGATTTGTTGAGGCCAACATCTCTTATAGAACTTGACGCCATCTGTAGGTAGGAACACCCAGAAATAGCATGGCTACTATAGGAATTATTATACATTGAGATAAATTTATCGTAGTTTAGATTATTATTATTTTGGATTCCAATAATCGCAAATTAATATTAAATTAATATAACCAAAATATTTATGCGAGAACGTGACGTCATCTGTAGGCGATGTTGGCCTCACTTCACTCTGTGTGGAGAGTAGCAGAGGGCGTGTCTATATATTTCATGGTCTAAGATTTCAACATAGGTCCAAGCGGACGAGATGATCATAGAATTTCTCCAAAACTTGGCGGTAGGAAATCTCGTCTAGGAGGAAGTAATTATTTGGCAACAAACAGTGGAGGATCTCGCGAAGGTCCAGGAGGAAGTTCAAAGCGTGCAATTTCCAGTAACTTTGCAACAAACTACCTCACAAATATCAACTCCAGCAATCGGAAGAGCGCCAGTTAAACAAGCTGTTAGTCCTTCAGTAGCCGAATGTATTAGAGCTGTTTTTGCAGCTTTTCTTTGGCACGAAGGCATTGTTCATGACGCAATGGCTTGTGCACCATTTCTAAAATCGACATGATTTGAATTTGAAAATCTTGAATACAGTTGGTTGCTAAAGAGCGGTTTTTCATCTTTATTTATTAATATTAATTTATTAATTTTTATCTACTTATTTGAACTTCAAGACCGTTTTTGATATTTTGCCCCTTTTGACCCCTTTAGGGGTCGAATTTCAAAAAATCCTGAAATTAGTTTTTAGATATTTTAATTTAGTATTTTTATAAGTAAAAAGCAAGTAGATATTTTATCGTCCTTAAGAGATATCGCATAATCAGTGAAAACAAACTTTGCCCCCCTTTGGGGCTGAATTTCGAAAAATCCTTTCTTAGTGAGCCCCTATGTCATAGATGTAATATCCTCTCCAAATTTCATATTTCTATGTCCTGTGGTTCTGGCTGTTTTGATGATTAGTGATTGAGTGAGTGTATCGGGCAAAGAATTTTATATATATATATATATATATATACAGGGTGTTTCAGGAGGAATAGTAAATATTTTAGGAGGTAGGAGAAAAAAAATCAAAATTATTTTACAACAAATAAAAGCAAATGAAAAATTTAAAAGTATAAAATAAATATTCAAAATTTTCTACCAATAGTTTTTTTATTATATAATAGATTATTTTGTTTTACATAAAATGATTAGAAGAATTTCAGAGAATGTTTTATAAATATTTTTTTTTCATTTATTTTCAAAAATCCTCTAATAAATTCTTAATAAAGTTTGGTGTATATATATTTGTTTTTAGAATTGCAATATTAAAAGTATAATATTTGTATGAAATCTTAATATCGATTGTAAATTAAGGCAGCAAAGTGATATGTTATACATCAAATTTTTAAGTGAAATTGAAAATATAATATAAAAGGTGAAGTTGAAAATTATAAAAAATATAAAAAAAAGTATATTTTATATTTATTTTAAATTAATATGAAAAAAATAATTTATGATTTTTTAAGTATAAGTCAATTAGCGTGATAAATATGTACGTGAAACAGTATTTGCAGGTGAAGTAGTGGCTAAATCTGATTGTGGAATGGAATGTGAAAATTGAGAAATATTATTAATTTCATTCGAATAGAAAGCTTGAAGTGAAGAGGGTAGAATTCGATAGAGAGGTGCATTTCGAAGTAGAATCTCCACGGAGTCATGTCTACCAAGTTCTTCTAATTTCCTTATAAGAGTACCTAGAAATTAAGAAAGGTTAACAAAAAAATCGTTTCTATAAGGCTGAAAAATAATTTGTTTAATATTAAAAACAATTGGTTAGACGAGAGGTTTTAGTAATTGTTAACTCTCGTAATAGTTGATAATTTTACTCTTTTTATTGTTAAAAATAGTTTAAAGTTTTTTTTAATGCCACAAATGCCGACCCAAAAAACTTGCCGCCCGGGTGGACTCCTCTAGCTACGCCATTAAAAATGATTGAAATACTTTTTCCGTAACAGTGTGTTTTGTGTATACCGGATGAGTTTTTTATCTTGAGACAATTTTATAACTCAAAAACAGTGGAAAAAAGTTTCAAATAAAAGTTTGTTTATATTGAGGGGGAAACTAAACTACGCTATTTTTTGTTGATCTAGAATAAGCTTTCAAGGGTTTTTTAATGTCAAGTTCTGTTTTTTAAATGGAAACCTATATATTTCAGTACATATTCATATCTACTTTTTTTAAACTTTATAAGAACTATTTTTTTATTCGACATCAAATAAACAAAATATTAAATCAATTATTAGATCTCAAAAAAAATCTTAATAATTATTTTTAACAATTGTTCAACTTAATTATCAAATAATAATTATTAAATAAATAATTATTAAATCGAAAAATCACAACAATGAAATAAGTATTTATAATGATATTAAAACTTCGTTATACTCAGATTTAAGAGATTATTTTCTACTTAAATTGAACTACTTAAACTTTTTGAGTTTAAAAAGTTTATTTCCTGTGTCAATCCAGTAGATAGTTATATTGTATTACAATAATAAAAATAGAGCATTTTTTGTTGAAGACAGAATTAAAATGGTCTTAATTAATGGTGAATTTGGCAGAAGTGTTATGGGGCTGCCATTGAAATGGACGCCGAGCGTTTTCCTTATAGAAATACACCCTCAGGAGCTTCATTTTATCGTGTTGTAAATCTGTTAAAAAAACAGGAAATGTAAAGGCTCCGAAGAAACTGAAACAGGCCAAAAAAACGAAATTGAAACTGGAATTCATCCAGAAGACTTGCGATAACACTCTGATATATTACAGAACAGTGTCGAAAAATTATTAAATTATTAATTATTATTAAATTATTTATTTAATAATTAAAGATCTGATCATTATTATTTGATAATTAAGTTGAATAATTGTTAAAAATAATTATTAGAATTTTTTTTGAGATCTAATAATTGATTTAATATTTTTTTTATTTGACTTCGGATAAAAAAATAATTTTAATGAAAGTTGTTCAGTTTCTTTTTTACATTATGAATATGTACAGAAACAAATAGGTTTCCATTTAAAAAACAGAACTTGACCTTAAAATAATACCCTTGAAAGCTTGTTCTAGATCGACAAACAATAGCGTAGTTTAGTTTCCCCCTCGATATAAATAAACTTTTATTTGCAACTTTTTTTCATACAATGCACTGTTTTAGAGTTATAAGACTGTCTCAAGATAAAAAACTCACCCAGTATATTACGGATAAAGCCCGAACTTGAATAAACCTGGGCTTTATCCGGATAAACCTGACATTATCCAGCTGCTTTGGACAATGCTCAAAATAATTCGATATTTTTAACTTCTTCGGGATTTATCCGGATAAACCTGAGATTATCAAATCTGCTCTGGATAATGCTGTTCATAGATTCAAATTTTCATAATATCATGCTAAAAAAAAGTGTAAATATCGCATTTCTAAAATAAAATGCAGCTCCAAATGCCACTCCAACCTATTTTGTTCAAATAAGTATACAAATAATTGTTTCAAAATTTTTTACTTTGCTTTATAATAATTTATAAAGAGATTATTGAAAATACAATGCAAAATAAAATTAATATGAGTGTACATTAGTTGCTCACGAAAGGATTAAAAATTAAATTTATCTAATTGAACTGAACATAACAACGGCAGTTGGTTCGTGGATATTTGAAAAAGACAATATAGTCCTAAGACTAGATAAATTAGTTGCGAGTAGTGGTTGCTAGTGAGTATTCATCAGTTGTGCGCGGTCACATTTTCGCAAAATTTCCCTTCTTATTTTATAAAGACTTGGGACTAATTACCACGTTCAAACATGGGCGTATCCAGCTCAAAACGGAAGGGGACAGCTTTCTGAATTAAGCTTCTTTCATGGGGGGAGGGTTAGGGTGCTCCTTATTTCGGATATTTTCGAATATTTACGCTAACAGGGGCTCATATAGTTTAAAATAAATAAAAAAAATATCCCCCAAGTTTCAAGTCTCTATCTCAATTTTAACCTAGTGCTACACAGCGATTAAGTTTTCCATCAAAATAACATGGGGTTTTTGGCATTGAAAGATCAATTTTTTAATTCGGCCAAAGTAATGGTTCAAAAAATATGAAACTCTGTAGACTTTATCTTTATAATAGTAGTTATCCCTCAGAATTTTTACAGATTTTTAGCTATTATAACTTTGGAGTCTATAACTTACTAATACTAATATAGTAGTATTTTATCTAGATGTAACTGCAAAATTATAATAGCTAAAAATCTGTAAAAATTCCGAGAGATAGCTTCTATTATAAGGATAAAGTCTACAAAGTTTCAAAATTTTTCAACCATTATTTAAAAAATTGATCGTTTAATGCCAAAAACCTCATGTTATTTAGATGGGAAATACTTAATCGCTGTGTAGCACTAGGTTAAAATTGAGATAGAGACTTGAAACTTGGGGGATATTTTTTTTTATTTATTTCAAACCATATGAGCCCCTGTCAGCGGAAATATTCAAAAATATCCAAAATAAGGAGCACCCTAGGGAGGGTAGTCTAAAAAACAATTTTTTAACAATATCTATCCTTCTCTATTTTGGAATTACTTTATTTCAAAATGTTGTTTAATTGAAAATTTTTTAAAAATCCCCCCCTTGATACCGCTATGGGTCAAAATCACTGCGAGCCAACAGCCGTTTTAGGGGGTCATATTTAATTCAATTAGATACAATTTATTTTATTTAAATTCGTGATGAAAATATTGATTTATTTTGAGCATTATCCAGACCAGCTGGATAATTATTTTATGAGTTGCGATATTAGATCTTGAATTAAATGAAGTTTGAATGATTAAAAAAAATATAACTACTTATCATTAGCCAAGTAATTATTTAGCGACGGAACTAAAATAAATTTAGATAGAATTCCAATATATGAATAAAAAGTTAATTTAAATAGTCATTCATTTTGTTGAAATAAGTAAACGTGAAAATTTATTTTTCTGATTTACTAACCAATATTTGCATCCTGATTCGAGTAAGTCATCCACGTATCTAATAGTCTTGCTGTTCTGCTGTAAGAAGGAGCAGTCTCATCTAAGCTTGCCAATTTTTCAGCTAGACCAAGCCGAACAGCAAGAAGGCACCAATCTCGACCTAAAGGGTCAGCTGGATCCAAAGCAGAACAAAGTTGTTGCCGGCATGAAGTGGAAAGAGCATTCACTGGCAGTTCGTCTCCAGTTAATATTACATCAATAATCTACAAATCATGACAAAATTTAATTACTCGGTATGCCCAACAACAGTGGCGTAGCTACAGGGAAGCAATTGGAAACAACGCTTTCGGGCCCCCTGCTTTAGGGGCCCCCTTTAAAAATTTATTATTTATATATAAAAAAAATCATATATTCAATTAACTTTTTTTTTGTCTTTTTTGTTTATAGATATCGTTGAAACGGAGTCAAATTATATTTTAAAATCCCCGGTTAAATATTTTGCTATTGCTATTGTTGCTACAGTAGAAAGAACGAACATTCAGCAAATTAAAAATTATAAAAGATTTTAAAAGAAATTCAATTGGACAATCTCGTCTGAAATATTTAGCATTGATTGCTATTGAGAATAAAGAAGCAAGACAATTAAACACGAAGACTTTAATTGACAAATTTGCGGCTGCAAAATCTAGACGAAAAATCATTTAAATAACTTTTTATACTTTTGTTTATATTCAAATATGTTTTGTTTTTTATTTATAATCAGTTTTCTTTTAAATGTTTAAGGTAGTTGTTCCGCCAAATGGGTTTTCTTAGGATTTTTTTGAAATTTAGACAGATTATTATTTAAATACTTCTGCATCGATTGGTGGCAAAACGAAATTTATGAACAATATAGTTCCGGAGATATTAAATTCCAAAGATAGAGTTTTTCAGACTCTTATACATTGCACTATACGGAATATCGGAAAGTTTACATACATATTTAATTATAATTAAGAAACTCTTCTTACCATTTTTATAAAAAACTAAACCAACATTAAACAATAGCCAATACATATTTTAAGATAATTTTGATTCATAGTTACAACACAGTTTCTGAGATAATAATGAATAAATAATGAAAAATGTATAAAAAAAAATTACACTAAAAACAATTTGGCAACAGCGCATTTATTTAACCAGCGAAGAGGTATAAAGCGCGCATGCGCTAGATTTTTTCAAAATTATAATTTTCATAAGGTGTAATGTAGGCGTTGATTACATTTGTTAAAAAATAAATCGACCTTTAAAATGTATTTTATCTGTCATTTTAATATAAAAATATTCAATCTCTTACAATGGTGCCAGATTTGTCAAACGAGCACGGAATAGGCTAGAATCGGTACATAAACAGCAAAAAGTTTTGGGCTTATGAATTATGAATCCTTATTGTCTGTTCTATATACTCTACCATTAACTTTTTGCTAGTATTGTCGCGAAACAACTACCTTAATACTCGTATTTAAATGTATTTTAAAATCCTTAAATATATATATATATATGTTTCATTTAATATATCTATTTCATTCTCTGCTCTTAAGTTAAAAAATAATTTTCCTTTGTATAAACAGTTGAATTAAAAAAATGTTAGTAGGAGCCCCGTAGTTAGAATTTGCTTATGGGCCTAAAAAATATAGTTACGCCACTGCCCACCAGGCAAGTTTCACATGCTTGGTGTGCAAGCCTAGTGTTGAATTCACACAAAAATTGAAAAAATTATATTTTTTGCTCGTTGTGTTGAAAAATATCTGGAACATGGAGAAAAATCATTTCCAACCTTGATTTTTTTTCTGTCCATGTGTTTGGATTAAGCAAACCATGATAACTTAAAAAAGAAAAGTAGAAAATGTTTTTATTTCTAATGCGGAGAATTGATTAAATTTTGGGCTTTCTAGCTTCGGAACTTCTAGCTCAAAAATGTAAAAAACATCATTTTTTAAATGATTTTAATGATATTTTAAGGCAATATTATAATATAGACATAAAAGAATTTATTTTATATTTATGTTTATTATTAATTATTTCTAAGAGTGTCTCTAATGAGAAGTTTTCGGCTGCATCCCTAACTTTAGAGGGTTTTAACTTGGAGGAGAAGAGGGTTTGAACAAAAAATTATATGAAAGACCCCCTTAATTTTTGCTGAAAAATCACCCCTTAAAATATTTTGCATCAATTTAGAAACCCTGTATAATGCGCCTGCTAGTGTGAGATCTTTAAATTGACATCGTTATCAGACCTTCAGAAAATTCTTCTCTATTCAACATCGGTTTACAGCTTGGAGCTATGAGTACAAAAGAAATGTTAATATTCTTTTTTTATAGGAAATTTAATAAAGTAGATTTTTTATCTGAACAATTTTTTCGTATCAGTTTTAGTTGCCGAGATATAGGTAGGCAAAAAACTGAAAAAGTGTACCTTTTTTTCCTAGATTGCTGCTCAAGTGCAACAGATTTTGTCGGGGTCTTTTAGTATGTTCAATGGGAAGCCGTAATAAGCATATATACCAAAATTCAGATCTTTACCGATTAATGGTTTTTTTTTCTAATTTAACTAGACTATAATATTAATATATAAAAGCAACCTATTTCTTATATCCTTTAATTAACTAGTATCCAAGTCTTGGGGTTTTTCAAAATATTCCCACTAAAATTTTAAAAAATGATTAAAATAAAAAAACAAAACATTGCTGTAAATATAGACATGGGTAGGGAGTATTTATTGCTCGATGCTCAAATAATTGTAAAATAAAAAATAAATATATTTATTTTAATTTGGAAATAAAAACATTTTGTTCAAAAAACTAACTAGTAGACCCCCCCTAGAACTAATTTCTGGCTACGCCACTGATTATATTATTAATTAATAGTAACTTATTTTGGTATACCTGACATGATCCGAATGCAACAAGATCAACAATCGTTTCTCGATCTCCAGTAATCGGATTCTCAAGATAAGACATGAACCCTTCAGGTTGTAAAATGGCAGCCATTAACGCCTCGGGAGGCCAGGAATGTATGAGATCCGAATGAGACCGCAGTTGATAGCTACTAAGTACATGCTTCTCAATCGGTAATCCAGGACTCATTTCCAGGAGAACCTAAAACATTATATTCATAATAATAATCTAATTAATAAACAAAGAGCTTATTATATACCTACTAGAAATACAATCTGATTAAACGAGGAAAAATTGAATATTCCTAATTATAAGTAGGTTATAATGAAAGGCAGTCCATAAATTATTTAAATTTTATTAATTTTCCGACGTTTCGGAGACTTTTTCTCTCCTTCTTCAGGGTATTGAATAGTTATTGATGGGTGATGAGTATAACTCGGTTCCCATTTGTCTCTCCTTTCAGTGATAGCAACAATATTACAATATTTTCCAACATTATACAATAAGTTACTTGGTATAATGTTGGAAAATATTGTAATATTGTTGCTATCACTGAAAGGAGAGACAAATGGGAACCGAGTTATACTCACCCATCAATGACTATTCAATACCCTGAAGAAGGAGAGAAAAACTCTCCGAAACATCGGAATTTGAATAAAATTTAAATAATTTATGGACTGTCTTTCATTATAACCTACTTATTTCGCTTACCAGTCCGTCTTTCTAAGAAAATAAATTAAATTAAATTCCTAATTATATAGTATATATTTTTATATTTAGTCCATCCATCTCGAAATCAGCTCTAACGATTTTGATGAAATAAATTTTAATGATAATTTTTTTATCAATTAAACTAATTACGAATTAACAGATGAGTGGAAGGTTTCAACTTGGATGCAACAATACATAGATAGATAATGGCCGGAGCGGGCCGAAACGTTGACAAAAAAAATAAATTATTATTATTTTAATGATATTGATGTGAGAAGGAGATACACGAAAAAAGTGCATCCCCTGAAGTCCTGGGTTGGCCCCTCCATCGTGAAAAGAAGAAGAAGAGGGGATTTTATGGGCTGGGTAGGAGTTGAAGGTATCTGTGGATGCGGGTCTTAAACAGCCGAAGGTTATAAGTTGCGGGGAAGACGGTGGCTGGAAGTGAGTTCCAGTCACTGAAGGTCATAGGAATAAAAGAGTTGGCGAAAGCGTTGGTTCGGATTTTATCCAATTTGACAGCGAAGGGGTGCTGAGCTTTCGAAAACCGCGTGTTTCTAGCAAAGAGGGCTCTAGAGGGGATACTTGATTTCATCTTTACTGAACAGACACCATGATAGTATCTGTAGTACAGGGAAAGGGCAGAAACGGTTCTTCGGTGAGCCAGGGAGTCGAGTGGGTTTGTTAGGGCTGGATCTCCTATTAGTTTAATTGCTCGTTTCTGAACTGCATTCAGTGTGGCAAGAGAATGCTCGGAGGCCCCTCTCCACAGATGAGAGCCATATTCGATACAGGGACGAATTTGAGCCTTATACAGTGTAAGAAGTTGACTGAGCTTTCGAAAACCGCGTGTTTCTAGCAAAGAGGGCTCTAGGGGGGATAATTGATTTCAGCTCTACTGAACAGATACCATGATCTGTAGTACAGGGAAAGGGTAGAAATGGTTCTTCGGTGAGGCAGGGAGTCGAGTAAATTAACTATTATTTCAATTTCATTTAAACCTGGCTGCGAATAGAAATCGACCTTTGTCCTAGGACAATAAAAATGTTGTAATTTTCAATTCGACAGTGTTTATTATCTTTATTGACACGTCATCAAGTATTTAATTGTCAAATGAAACATGAAAACTGATTTGGCGCCCCTGCATAAAAATTAATTAGTTTCCGTAACTACATTATCATATTATAACTCTATTCGAAAAATATATACAAGTGGAAAAGACAAAAGTAATATATTTCTTTCTCGTTTTGGGCTTTTCCGGACACCTTTTGGCGCCCCTCCAGCTTAGGTCCCATGTGTGTTACACCAATTGCATCGGCCATGAATTGAAAATCCAAACATTTTTGTTTTTCGAATTCCTAAGGTCAGTATAATTAAAAATAAATGTAATAGGCTAATGCAGCGTTTCCCAAACTTTTTTTTACCGCGGCCCGGTATGAGGTTTTACAAATTTTCGCGACCCACCTTATGAAAAAAAAAACATTTATTTATAAAATAAATTTTATTTTTTAATAAAAATCAAGTTATTTGTTTGTTTATTTCATACACAAAAATTGCAAAATAATTAAATAAGAAAAATATAAGTAATTAAAATATTAACAATTATATTCATTTAAAACTTTAGTAAATGAAGTAAACTTTGTTTCCACATATTTTGTCCTTAGTGCGAAGGATGATATTGTTTTTCATCACATAACAATTTCAAATTAGGAGGTAATGATAGTAATTTTATTCTCAAATTAGGTTTGACAACCAATATGTTTCGATACTTATTTTTTAAGTACACCAAGGCTGACAACGCAGCTTCACACCAAAAAGTCGGGACAAAAGGCATTAAAAATTGTATCATAAGTTTCCTGTATTTGATTCGATCGCGAATCGAAAGCAGGTGATTTTTGTCAAATATTAAGTGAAAATAATATCCGAATTTATATATTTCTAACTTGAAATAATGAAGTTAAATAAATTTATAATTTACTCATTATTATATCAGATTATAAATTCTTTTGGTGATCGTTTTGTGTGTGTGGTAGTAAGTGGGGGAGGGGGGGTTAAGGAGAGAGGATGGTGGTGTGTGGGGGTGTGTTGT
>JALMQS010000353.1:4959680-4982088 GCA_024734495.1 Forficula auricularia
TTATAATTTTCTCATTAATATATCAAAGAATAATTAACGAGAGTTGTTTTTGATTGCGCTTTTTAAACAAGATATATATCGCGAGACTACTACTGGTTGAGGTTATTGGAGTCTGCTGAGTCTTAAGTCTGGACCAAGAGAAAATGAAAAAGATATGATCCATTTAGCTATAATCCAGCATCATTTCGCGAAAAGATGCTGGATTATAGCTAAATGGATCATATCTTTTTCATTTTCTCTTGGTCCAGACTTAAGACTCAGCAGACTCCAATAGCCTCAAACAGCAGTAGTCTCGCGATATATATCTTGTTTAAAAAGCGCGATCAAAAACAATTCTCTTTAATTATTCTTTGATATATTAATGAGAAAATTATAAAAAAATTGTATCGCTTTTTCGCTTACGCTTGGATACTCCTTTTGACTGCGCAACCAAAAATTAATTATTATTGGTACAGTTTCAAACACTTTTTTTCAGATCGGTGTCGCATGAAATTTCAATTAAATTATCAACTTCTTGTTCACTAAGATTAAACATTTCTTCCTTTTCAATTTCGACAGAAAAAGGATCTTTAATCCACATATTATTTAAAAGAATATCCGGAAAGTAGTTTTTAAAACTATTTATTAGCTCCGAAAGATGTTCTTGAATCTATTCTATTCCTAGTGTCCAAATGATATAAAAAAATAAGCTGACTTGTTCTGATGTGGCCATCCACTTGACTTTTACCATACAACCTGGCCCCTCACTTATATTTAATACAATTATTTATAATCATGTAGGGGAGGGGTTAGTTTTTTTGCATTTTTAGACTCCTGGGGCCCACTGATTATGTATACAAAAATTTGGTTTAGTTTGGTACACAAGAGCCTAGATTTTCATTTTTTGAACCTATACCCCCCCCCCCCATTTTGGGCGGTTAGATTTTGTAATTTTAGACTTCTAGGAGTCCCACTGATTATGTATACAAAATTTGGTTGAGTTTAGTAAATAGCCAAGATTTTCAATTTTTGACCCCCCTCCCCATTTTGGGCGGTTAGTTTTTGAATTTTTTAGACTTCTGGGGTCCCACTGATTATGTATACAAAATTTGGTTGAGTTTGCTCAAATGGCCTAGATTTTTAATTTTTAATTTCCCTTAATTTGGGTCCATATGCACCAAAATCTAATCAGCTCTTAATCTCAATGGACCAAAACTACGTGTGAAATTTGGTTTCGATATTCAAACTAGTTTTTTGAGCTAGCTCGTCCACAAAAATTTGGTAACGCACAGACTAACGGACAACCAGACAGACTAACTAACAGACAATGAAATGAAATTAAAAAGGCCATACACCTTAATCAAAACATCTTGAACAATCAAACAGACATCAAAACTTCACCAATAATTGACACCTTAATCAATGATATTTAATTTGAATTGGAGTGCGATGAGAGTGTATTGGTGGGTTTATTTTTATTTTTTATTTTATTTTTTTTTTTTTTTTTTTTTTTAATAGAAAATAAGAGATGGAATTTTCACTATGCACCCTCATTGCATTCCATAGTTTATTGCCCTCCTTTATAGTACATACATAATTTTCGGCAACTTCCAAGTATAAATATCTTTTCTTTATTCCAGCCCTTTGTCCGCTACATCTGTTCTTTCGGCTCTAAGGCCATCCCATCCCCTGATAATTCTTTCAAATTTACACTAAGTTATAAATAACTGTCCATCATATTAAAATTAAAATAAATTCTGTTCAAAATATCATGTTATCTTTAGTCAATGTTCTCCTGACGATGAGTTAAGAGCTCGAAATATATAGAGTAAACTAAAAAAATCTTTGTATTTTAATTTTTCTCCTTGTGAAACACCACCAACTCCAACCTAATTTAATTTTAACAATGTTTCACTATAAACCAACACCGCGTTCCCTAAATTTGAAAACAATTATTATCTCGAAAAATGTAATTTTTTCGATGTTCACTTATTAGAGCTTTTTTGTAGTGCGAAATGCCATGGTTTCGCTCAATTTTTTTAATCAAAATAGTTTCAGCCGTTTTTGAGATATTTCGAAAAAAAAAGAAGGAAAAAAACACTTTTTTCATGCACGATTACAATATTTGACCATACCCTGTATGGTAAAGTAAAAATAATCTTATATGTAAAAAAAATTTTTTGTGTGTTTTTACAATTTTTTTCCACGACCCGGCAAAATTTTTCTACGACCCGGTGCCGGGTCGCGACCCACAATTTGGGAAACGCTGGGCTAATGTAAAGTAAATCTCGAATACCTGATCAATGATCCCTAAAAGTTCTTCTATAAAATAAAAACAAGCCATTTGCATTCCAGGAGGCCCTCGAACTTTTATTTCAATCACTTCTTCATCTTCTTCTAAAGTAACTAAGCTCTCGATGGATCCAGAACATAATTTACTTCCTTCAAACCATTGATATAAGTCATTTTCTGAATCGTCAGAGCGTTGAGTTGTTCGACGAAATTGGACCTTAAAATATATATTTTTATTAATAATGATTAATTTTATTGACAAAGATATTTTTAAAGAGTATTTTATAAAAAATAATTATTTTAATTAATATATTTATTTATTACCTGAAGTCGTGGAAATATACAATGTAAAAGATGGCATGTTCCATTAGGTGTCCTAAGACGAACGCCTCCATAACAACTTTCAGAACTTTGGTACCTAGGATCAGTGGGGTCCCACAAGCCTTCAATTTTTTCAACAAAATTAAATGTAGGAAATTCGAATTCTATTTCTTCTTCTTCGATTTCACACTGAAAACAATGGAAGTATTAATGCGTAAGTTAAATATTTTCCAAAACTAGCAAATAGAAAATCACGAGTAGCAACCCAAAATGTTTATTTTAAGGTAGTTCTTTCGTGACAATCCACACAAAAAGTCTTAGCCTCGTAACCACTATACATATGAACGGTGGTAAAATTTTAGGTTGTTTTTTTAACGTCACTGTACTTCTCACACTACTATATCCTCTTTATGAATGGATCGTTTCCAAGCCATTATATCCCCTCCACCACTAAAAATAATCGCACAAATATGTTTTTGTTTTTATATCTTTTATCAAAACTATGAGGTAAATAATTTCAATTTTTTTTAAGTTACTCCGAATATATTATTCTAACAAATATTAGTTTTTCATCAAGATGGTGAAAGTCCTTCAATGAAAAAAAATAAAATAATGATCATTTTCCCACCCTTTTCCAATCTACCATATGTTAAGAATTCCATTTTTAATTGAAATTATTTCATGTTTGGTGTGGTAAATCATCTTCAAATTTTAACAGTGTGTTTATTATGCTTTTAATGACTTATATTCCAAGTTTCGAAGACTTCTTGAATTTTTGCATTTGTGAAAGAACTACCTTAAATAAAACTGGAGTTGTATAAATGTATAATGGATATTGGTTTATAAAATATTATATGTACCTGAGTACAAAGCTGAAGAGCTTCTAAAACATGAAGAATATTTAAAGAATCAGCTTCAGGAAAAGCAGATTGGAAATCTTCAATTGAATAACATCCAGTAACCCTAGCTCTAGCTACAAATTCAATAGAGAGCAAAGTGCCAATCACTGTTCCACACAACCAATTAGGATTTGTACACACCAAGTCTTCATAGTGAGATTTGATCAAAATCACCTAAAATAAAAAAATTAATAAAATTATTATTTAAGTCAAATTTGAAAACACAATCACGCAAAATTTTGTCTTTAATTAGGGCGACCAGATTTATAGATAACTAAATCGGGACATTTTTCAAAAGATTCTAATACATACATGTAATAAAGAGAAACAAAGAGATTGTCCTCTGCTTGGTGCAAATAAACACATATATATCGAAATTATATATCTGTATATACTTATACCTAACCAGCTGAGAGCTCTTAATCTCGATGGACCAAAACTACGTGTGAAATTTGGTTTCGATATTCACACTAGTTTTTGAGCTAGCTCGTCCACAAAAATTTGGTAACGCACAGACTAACTAACTAACTAACAGACATTTTGACAAAACAATTATTATCTCGAAAAATATAATTTTTTCGATGTTCACTTATTAGATCTTTTTTTTAGATCGAAATGCCATGGTTTAGCTCAATTTTTTTAATCGAAATAGTTTCAGCCGTTTTTTAGATATTTTGAAAAAAAGAAGGAAAAAAACCACTTTTTTCATGCACGATTACAATACTTGACCATACCCTGTATGGTAAAGTAAAAATGAATATATATTCTAAAGAATACATTATTTTTATCACTCCTTCACCCCTTAAAAGGGGCGACCAGCCTTATTCACTTAGGAGGATCATTTCTTGCAGAATCTAATACAATTTCCAAATACTAAACACGAATATGAAGAGAATTTATTTTTTTGATCACTCCTCCACTCTCTTAAAAGGGGGTGACCATTGACCACTCTTAATTAATAATTTTATTTAAAATCTAAGGGAATCACGAATCGCCAAGCTCGAATATAGCCTGAATAAATGTTTATCCTCTAAAAGTGGTGACTATTTTAAATTTCACAACACAAAAGTATGGTTTCTTGCAGAATCTAACTGTGATCAATTGAGAGGTGTTTAATTGAAGATTAAAAATAATATTTACTTCTCCCATAATTAACAATTGCTGCAGAAGTTCACGAAGATGATCCTCTCCAGCAAGAGGATTGACCTGGGCTCGAATCATCTGCATAAACGTTCGCCAAGACTGGATTGGAAACAAATGACTGTAGCTTTGCTCCAATTCTGTAGGCCCATCTCCAACGCAAACTTCCCTCATGCTAGCGGAACATGCTTTTCTAAAATTGGTCAACCATTCGACTACACTCTCAAGGAAACCAGTCCATTTAGGCATAGTCTGTAAAACAAAAGATGAATCTATTAAAATAAAATAAGACATTTATATAGGTAAATATATAAGGCTTTGATATTTCAAAAGGATTGCAAATTTTTTAAATTGATTCTCAAGTTAATTTTGTTAATATTTTATTTTATTTTGGTTTGGATTAATAAATTTCATTATTGTTTAAATAAATTTACATACCAATTTTAATTCATTTAAAGAGACATGCTATTTAATTTCTTTTTTAATTATTTAAGATATTTGAACATTTTAAAGATTCGATTGAATTTCATGTTTCTTATTCTTATATTTATTAAAAGTGCCAACTTTTTGAAGTTCCCAGTGAAACTCAGACTTCAAGTTTCCACCTCTTCCCTCCGATTCCACCAAGCCTCCTAACAGGCGTACTGACGTCATTCCTATTGAAACTTGAAGACCTAAGTTCGTAAATAGTTTTTCCCGGCCGGACAAATTGCTGGCCGTCGTTACTTTAGCTCAGCCGATGGCTTTTTTGAATTTCCAATGAAAATTGAAGAGTCAAGTTTCAGAAGGGCTCTACATATATAGTAGCTGTACAAAATTGATCAAAGGACCTAGAATTTCAGTTTTTTGAACCCCTCCACTCTGAGAGCTGAAATTTTACATATATATATACAGTGTGTCAATTTGAAAACTCCCCACCCCTAGTATCGCTAAACTGGCTAATTATTTCAAAAATCTCTGAGACACGTTATTATTTTTTTTTTTAATGATAATGATGAGAGAATGAGTTACACCAAAAAGGTGCATCCCCTAAAGGCCTGGGTTGGCCCCTCCATGGTGAAAAGAAGAAGAAGAAGGGTTTTTATGGGCTGCGTAGGGGTCGAAGGTATCTGTGGATACGGGTCTTAAACAGCTGAAGGTTATAAGTCGCGGGGAAGACGGTGGCTGGGAGCGAGTTCCAGTCTTTGGAGGTCATAGGAATAAAAGATTTGGCGAAAGCGCTTGTTCGATTTTTATCCAATTTGACAGCGAAGGCGTGCTGTCATATTTGTATTCGAGGGGGAAGATTTTTGACGTATAAATTAGATCGCCACCTTCACCCCCCTGCCCCCCAGAGCCATCTCCCAAAAAATCTTAAATTGGAATGGATGTCGAGTGAGACATTATTTTGAAGGGCTTTTTATTCTCTACATTTTGGTGTGCCATTTTTTTTAATTTGAGTGCTGCGTTGCCAAGTTAGGCGACTTTGAATATTGCAAAATGGGGGACAGGGGGATGAAGGTGGCGATTTAATCTATCGTCAAAATTCTTCCCCATCGCATAGAAATTTGACGTGTCTCAGCGAGTTTTAAAATAATTTGCCAGTTTAGCGATAGTAGGGGTGGGAAGTTTTCAAATTGACACACTGTATATATATAAATACAAATCTTTTATAAAAACAATCTTAACGTTTATTATAACTCCAAACGTTTCTTTAAAAACAATCGTAAACGTTTAGTAATAAGTCAAACGTTTCGGAAAAAATAATCCCTTTTCATATAAACATTTGAAGAACGTAGTTGCTTTACAGAGAGTTATAAATCAAGTGCCGGACCACTTCATTCGCCAATACGTTTATCCCCATGACTTCAAGGAACTGGGACTCTCTCCCGGCCTCCGTCTTTCCCGAAACTTATCATTTTCAAACCTTCAAAACCCGGGTGCACCTCCACCCTTTCACTTGGTCAATTTTCTCTTCTTTTCGGCAATGCAAGGGTCTTTCGAGATCCATAGGGGTGTATCTTACTGGTGCGCCCCTTCTTGCAATCGATTGCATTAAAAAAAAAAAAGTTTTCTGGAGAGCACATAGTCAAGTTTTCGTGTAACTTATGGCTTTAGGGGGCTGAATTATAGGGGGAAGAGGGTTTTGAAAAAATTGAAATTATTACATATCCCAACCTAGAAAAATAATAATGTACGAGGATAAGTCAAAAATTACTTACACTTTTCGTTCTACAACTTTATTAAACTAAGGTAGATGTACAACAGATACATTATTTGTCGATATAGTTTCCACCTTTAGCAATGCACTTGGTCCAGCGAGCCACAAGATTCCGGATGCCTCCCTGGTAGAAGGTTTTCGGTTGATCATGAAGCCACTTTTGCACCGCATCCCGAACGTCCATGTCTGAGGCAAATCGACGACCTCTCAAAGCTTCCTTGAGCGGTCCAAAGAGATGAAAGTCCGAGGGATCGAGATCAGGGCTGTAGGGAGGGTGTTCCAGGGTCTCAAAGCGTCTCAAAGTTGACGGTCGCCCAGCTCCCTCTTTTTGTGTTACACTCGTTCGGCCACTTTTAAACATTTCGACCCATAAAAAAAAAGCTTTTACGAGATAAAACACTTTCCCCGTATTGTATGCTGTTGTAGCTACAACTGGCGCGATCGTGATTAAAAATCCGCACACGTGACCACAGACGCGCCAACTCGACGCATGCGCATGCGGCCGCCTCCTATCTTAGTTTAATAAAGTTGTAGAACGAAAAGTGTGGGTAATTTTTGACTTATCCTCGTACCATAAATATTCCATGGAAAACCCCAAATGGAGGAAGGTTCAAAGAATTAAAATTTTGAAATCTTCAAATTGGAAATTTGAATCGACCAAAATATTTTTTATGAGAATTTAATTATTAAAATTTTGAAAAATTAAATTTTAAATAAATTTCTAATTTTTATTTCTAATATTATTATTTTTGTCCAAGTTAAGTAAAAAATGTAAATATGACTTTACTTTTTAAATAATTTATTACTTTTTTTCATTAATTTAATTCTATATAGGAGATTTTTACAATAAGTTCATAAAATTTACAAAAGCGAGGTGAATGTTTATGTGCAATATTATCATAAATGCTGCATTGTGAAATAAAGAAGCAGTGAGTGTGCTTGTTCAAATCATCATTGGAATTCGAAATTAGGCATAACAAGCTCAATTATTTATTTAAACATTTTTTTTTTTTAAATTAAATTGGTTGAACTTTAATTTATCAAGTGATGTATTAAAATCACACATACACACACAGGCACACATATACATATATAATATATATAATATATTTTAGAGTGAACAATCAGTGTTTTAGAATATCAATATATAACTTAAATAAATTAATGGTGTTTCAGAGAAGAAGATCTACTTAAATATTTATAGTATTGCAATACAAAGAGAAATTTAAATCGTTTTGAAAAAAATTTTTCAATTTCAATTAGCATTTTCATTAGCATCTATAATTTTTTCATTACTTTTTATAATATTTTTATTATGAGTCGGACCTCACCTCATAGCTTACAAAATACTTGAAATAATAAATAAGTTCTTATTTGTCAATGATAAGGGATGTGAGAATGAGGTAATTTGTGACATTTTTTATTTCTCATATTTTTAAGTTAAGGTATTTCTAAAAGCCGTCTGTTATAAAAATCACATAAAATGGCCACTTTGCGGCTCTTTCCCAGATTCATTTTAAGGAGGTTCTTTCGCGACAATCCACACAAAAAGTTTTAGCCTCGTAACCACTATATAAATATGAAAGGAACTAAAATTTTAGGTTATGTTTTTTTAACGTGATTGTACCACTCACACTAAGAAATCTCTATATGGATACACACATACTTGCCGGATCGTTTCCAAGCCATTGTGCTTATATCCCCTCCACTAAAAATAATCGGACAAATATGTTTGTTTTTTTTGTTTTTTATCAAAACTACGAGGTAAAAATTTCAATTTTTTTTTTAAGTTACTCCGAATATATTATTCTAACAAATATTAGTTTTTCAACAAGATGGTGAAAGTCCTTCAATGAAAAAAAATAAAATAATGATCATATCCCCACCCTTTCACTATCTACCCTATGTAAAAAATGTCATTTTTAATTGCAATTATTTCATGTTTGGTGTGGTAAATCGTCTTCAAATTTTAACAGTATGTGTATTATGCTTTTAATGACTTATATTCTAAGTTTCAAAGACTTCTTGAATTTTTTCATTTGTGAAAGAACTACCTTAAATGAATTAAATGAAAAAAAAAAAAATTTGGACCCCACAAAAAATTCGACTTTTTCGAACATAATCATTCGATTAAAAGTTGAATACAATTTTTGAAAATGAATACACATCACTTGCAAATTTCATGTTTATATTTTATTTAGTTTACAAGCTACAATTATTTGACAGGCGAACAGACAGACAGACATAATTGTTTTGTCATGTTTTACTTTTGAAAGGAACCCTAAAAAAAGATAAATTTATTTAGATTCTTGAGTTGAAACTTTGATAAATTTGGTGATTAAAATGTAAAGAATTTTACTTAAAAACTATAAAACAAATTGGATTTTTTAGATAGGGATTTTCTTATCCATAAATAAGAACATTACTATCCATAGTTCTGTATGTCTGTTTGTGTTTTTTAATAAAAATTCAAATCTCAAGAACAGGTGAAAATTTTTTAATGAAATTTACTAAACATATAGATTATTACATTCTCTATAAAAAAATAAACTACAACGGATTGCTGCTACACTTTATCCATAGCCATTTGAAATATTAATATGTTTATTCCTTTATTATTAATCAGATAAAAAGAATTTGGTCATTATCTAAAGTACTTGTTTCCTGTAGAGTAAAGTACTTTAAAATGTAATTTTCATAAAAAATTTATATAACCTTTTTTGAGGTCCTCAAAGTACTTAAATAGAATTTTAAATTTGATCAAAATTGATTAAGCCACTTTTAAGATATTTAGAAAAAACTAAAATAGTACTAGAATAATACTAATGTTTATGTGGCGATATGTACTAAAAACTAATCAGCGCTTCATTTTGTGAAAGTAATGTTTTGTTTTCAATTTCATTTCAATCATTTGAACGGTGTGGTAAAAATTGTTATATACATATATAATATATACACCCCCACGGACTAAATGAAAAAATCGCACTTTTTGGGCTCTGGGCGAGACCGAACCGATCTTGAAGAATAGGACTCGACTTACCGCCCTATGGGGAAACAAATGAATCTGCGATTTTTTTTTTGTTAATCTGCCTAGTAATATTATTATTAAAAAAATGTCGATATTTCTATTAGTTTAAATTTTATCAAAGAAAATAGTTGGAACCACTCTTCGATCCGTTTACAACTAACCAATGAAAATAATTATTTGCATTGCAATACTTCTCGTTTAAGTATTTCTCCAACTCCGATGGATACAGTGAAATATACGTCATCTGTTGCTGATTAGAATTATTACTTAACTGGCCACAGGCTTCGCTGTGCGCGCAATCATCAAGCAGTTTATAATCCTTGTTGTGGGTAATTTTAGACCGGTCACCGATGCCTCCCTAAAGGCATTGACAGTAGAATACCCATCTTTCTTTTTCAAGGAAAATCTTGTTTCAATATTATTATTGATTTAAAATCTTTTTATCAAGAGTGTAATTTAGTAATGATATTGTTTGATTTACAGCGAATTTAATATACTATGTCAATTAAAGGTGACTTATTAGTAGCTTCGCGAAGTGAACCATGAAGAAGCTCAAAGAATGAACCGAACAATGGCGAGTAAAATAAAATAAAATCAACACATTTTAATTTTACCTATAAAAAAATAGTTCCTATTCATATCCAAGTAATACCTTTTGCTAATACAGCTAAATATCTAGACATGGCTAGATGTAAAGCTAAAATGAAAAGAAGACGTAAAGAAGAAAAAACAAAAACATCAAATATAGAAAACTTAACTAGCCACTTGGACACAATTCGGAGCTGCTTGTGAAAAAATAAAATCCTAATTTATATAAAAATTTTGAAACTCGTTTGATCATACGGAATTCAATTATGGGACTGTAAAAAAAAGTCCAATATTGATAGTATACATAATTCGAAAACAGTGCCAGATCTAGGAAATTTTTTAAAGGAAGAACAATTATTTGTTGACAGCCCGCACCTCTCACAAAATTGCATTTTGGATTTGAATGAATCTACTATATCTGATTTTAAAAATGGAAACTTACAGTAAGGTAAATTTACATTTTATACAGGATGGGGCAGAATACTGGACGATTTTGAAAACAGTGGCAATCTCGCTGTACCGAAGAGAGGAGATTTAGAAAGCTGTCGGCCGTGTTCGATACACCCTAGCATTTAGTTACGATGGAGCAGAGGACCAGTCAATAACGAGCCTACGGTGTCGTTTTATCAAAATGGTAGCTCTTACGAACGTGCTTTCCATACTCATTTTAACATTCATTGGAATCAGTTAGTTTCGTCAGCCCATGCGATAAAAAGGTGGGTTGAGAACTTTAAAGAGACTTCGTTAACGACAAAGAAGAAGTCTGTAAGACCAAAATCACTGCGAACTCCCGAAAACATCGAGCATGTAAGATTTGCGATGGATCGCTCGGCGGATCGCCGGCATAGCATCACACTTCAAATTTCCACCAGAACGGTAAGACGGATTTTAAATAATTATATTTACCATCAGCCTACAAAGTTCAAATAATTTAAGTTCTAAATGAAGCAGATCATACCACCCGAGGACGATTCTGTTAAGAACTTTTGAATTAGTTTTATCAAAATGAAAACATGGTACCCTACTTTTATGGTTGGGTGACGACGCCCATTTTCATCTGTCAATAAACAAAACTACGGATTCAAGGAGAAGTGGCTCAAATCCGACCGAAAATGCTGAGCAATAGGATGACGAAATTTGAGACCCACTGATACTTTTTGGACAGTCCTCGTAAAAAAGCATTTAAGAAAAGTAAATTTCCAAAATTTAATTTTTTTAAATTACATCTAAAAGATGACGACGTCCATTTAAACTCAAGAATGGCTTAACCGAGAAGTGTTGTTTTTCGCCAAGCGAGTCTAAATTTGCTGCGAAGAACAGACGAGTGCATTATCGTGATAGATTTCCAAGTTTTAACTACCCACAAGTCTGACCTTTTACCCCGCACAGCATCGCGGCCGGGACGCATATACTCCATTACTGACATGGGTCCTGCTGAGTTTTGGTTGTTTCTAAAATTGGATAACCACTGAAAGAGACCCGATTTCAGTCTAGAGAAGAGATCATGCACAAAAACGACAAGTCAGCTGTACTCTATACAAAAAGAGAACGTTCAGGAATGTTTCCAAAAGTGGAAGGACCGCTGGAAGAAGTGTGAATAATCTAAAGCGGACTAGGACTACTTTGAAGGGGATAAGTGTTAAAAAACTTTAAATAAAGGTATTTTTCTAAAGCTAAGTTCTGATACTTTTTGAACACATCTCGTATATACCAACTATCATGTGATGACAATAAATTTGGGAAATATTAAATACTTTTTTTACAGTAATTTCAAATTCACCAATTATTCTGCCCCCCTTGGTAAATATAATTAATGATGTATAATGTGGTTTTTATCAAAAAAGATCAAAAATCTAGACAGCAATGGATAAGATAACGCTAACAAAGTTCTAGAAGTTCCGCGCACTGAAATATCTACTTTGAACTGCTGAGGAATGCGAGAGATGAAGAGTGCAGCATCGCTGAAATTGGGGGTCTCGTGAAGATCAAAAAGAATAGAATAGAATCGCGATGCTGATCAGCCACCTCCAATGGAACAAGTTGACTAAGAATAAATGATAAAAGACTCAAACCGCTATTCAAAATAATATAGATCTCTGATTTGAGATTAGAAAGAGTAAAATTATGAGGTTCTTATGTATCTAATTAGAAAATAAAATATAAAAAAACAGTAATTTCTTAAATATTTATTTTCTAGACAATTGAACTATTTTTTTTGTTTGCCGGAAAAAAATAATGAAGAATAAACAATATATATATAATATATACAGGGTGATTCATCGGTCTGTCCTCTCTTTATAACTCTTTTATTTTAAGTTAGAGAGAAAAACTTCAAATATAATTTATATGATATATTATTGTCTATCTATGTACCATATGCATTTGTATAAAGGGTGCTCCGTTTAAGCGCAACAATATGTAACTTTATATTTCTTAATGGAACATCCTATATATATTTATTTATTTTGATAATAAATTAGATTCCCTTTAAAAAAGTATTAAGTAATAAGGGGTCTAAAATTATAAATTAAGAAGTTATTTACCTTTATTAGTTGAATGATATTTTTGTATCATGTTATTATTAACAAAGTTAAAGTTACATATTGTTGCACTTAAACGGAGCACCTTGTATACAAATGCATATGGTACGTAGATAGACAATAATAATATATCATATAAATTATATTTGAAGAGTTTTTCTATATGACTTAAAATAAAAGAGTTATAACAAACCGATGAATCACCCTGTATATAACATATATAAAAATAGGTATATATATATAAAAAAATCTACAGTAATCCTAGTGATAACTAACTCTTGATAAAAAATTTGAAATACATATGATGAAAAAGTTTAAAACTATATGAATTATTCGGGTTTAATGTAGACACCTTGGTATACACTCTATTTCATGTCACTCATTCATATTCTTATTTTTATTATAATTTAATCATGGTATTTCCATTATGATTTTATTAGCTATATAAAATAAATAGATATTAATTATTTATAATATTAAATATATAAAAATGATAAGACACTAAGATTTTATATTATAAAATAAATAAACTTAATAAAAAAAAATTATTTAATAAAAAGTAAATAAATTTGACTATCATGCTAATAAGCTAAAATGAGAATATTTACTTAAAAACAAAATTTTTACAGCTCATTTTGCCGAGTGTAGTAGAATTAAGATTTCTTTGGTAAATCAAGGGTCTTCTTTGACTGAATCCAAATAGTTAAGGATAACTTTTATTACAGGTCAGAAGGGTTGTGTTCTGATCTGAAATATTAAGTCGGCCAAATGAGAGTCGAATTGCATACCGAGGGGTCCATACCTAATATATACCGGGTGAGTTTTTATCTTGAGACAGTCTTATAACTAAAAAACAGTGCATTATATGGAAAAAGTTTCAAATAAAAGTTTATTTATATCGAGGGGAAAACTAAACTACGCTATTGTTTTTCGACGTAGAACAAGCTTTCAAAGGTATTTCTAGGTCAAGTTCTGTTTTTTAAATGGAACCCTATATTTTTCATTACGTTTACTTGACCTACTTGTTACGCCGACGATAGCACTCTGCACAGCAAGCCCTCACTCCCGAATAATCGAATCAATGTTGCCTCCTCAATCACTCTCGACCTAGACAAACTGAATAAATGGGGCTCTCAAAATTTAGTTAACTTTAATGCAAACAAGACTCAATGTTGTCTAATTTCTAAGCGCGAAAATAAAAATTTCCCTGATATTCACTTCGATTCGAATACCCTGAAAATGTGTGACAGCCTATCCATGTTGGGCGTCTCTGTCGCATCTGACCTTTCTTGGAATGAACGCATCTCCTCTGTAGCGAAATCTGCAGCAAGGAAGATTGGCTACTTATTCAGGTCCAAGCGATTTTCCAAGGCCCCACATCTTCTCACCTTCTATATTGCCCAAATCCGCCCCTGTCTCGAATACAATTCTCATCTATGGAGAGGAGCCTCTAAATATTCTCTTGCTACCCTGGATGCAATTCAGAAACGAGCTGTCAGGCTAATTGACGATTCTACCCTCACCGACTTCCTCGACTCGCTACCCGATCGAAGAAATGTCTCTGTCCTTTTCCTTTTCTATAGATACTATCACGGCAGGTGCTCTGATGAGATAAAATCAATAGTTCGCCCCAAAGCATGCTTTGCGCGTAGCACGCGTTTTGCCGACTCCCAACACTCTTTCGCGGTCAAATTAGAAAAGTGCCGGACCACTTCATTCGCCAATACGTATATCCCCATGACTTCAAGGAACTGGAACTCTCTCCCAGCCTCCATCTTTCCCAGCACTTATAACCTTCAAACATTCAAAACCTGAGTGCATAAACACCCACGTCTCCACCCTCTCACTTAATCAACTTTCCATTCTCTTCGGTAATGCAAGGGTCTTTCGAGGCCCATAGGGGCTGCTTCTTTACTGGTGCGTCCCTTCTTGAATTCGATTGCATTAAAAAAAAACTGAACAACTTTCATAAGAACTATTTTTTTATACGACATCAAATAAACAAAATATATGAATCAATTAGATCTCAAAAAAATCTTAATAATTATTTTTAACAATTATTTAACTTAATTAACAAATAATAAAGATTAAATAAATAATTATTAAATCGAAAAGTCACAACAATGAAAATAAGTTTAATAATAAAACTTGAGCAAGATGCGAGGTAGGTATCACATAAAAATTTTTAAGAAAAAAATAAAAACCGACTTCAAAAAATTAAGTGCAACAAATATAAAAATACACTAAAAGGTATAAAATAATTATTATCTTATTTAGTTACAACTAAACGACGAAATATTAACACGAAATTACTTTTTAAAGTCGGTGCCAAACAAACTATACCTATAAGCGAGCGTACCCGCCAAACGTACTAAGTAAGATCCGTCGAGTGCGATTCATAAAAGGTATATGTTTGGCACCAACTTCAAAAAGTAATTTCGTGTTAATATTTCGTCGTTTAGTTGTAACTAAATAAGATAATAATTATTTTATACCTTTTAGTGTATTTTTATATTTGTTGCACTTAATTTTTTGAAGTCGGTTTTTATTTTTTTCTTAAAAATTTTTATTTTTCTCTTTTTAGTGATGTTATTAATAGTGACTTAATATCATCAGAACTTGACCAAATTAATATGACACCATCCCTACGACACTCCCTTTCGGATAAAAAAGAACCATCGAAATCGGTTCATAAACAAAGAGGTTAGGTCTAAACAAACCTAAACAAACCTAATAAAAAAGGTCTAATACCTATGAAAAAAAATCGAAAAAAAAATGGGAGCAATCGGAAGCTAGACTGGACCCAATGCAAAAAAAATTTTCAAAATCGGTTGACAATTGGCGGAGATATGAGGTAACATAGGCACAAAAAAAAAAAAAAAAAAAAAAATTCAATCGAATAGAGAACCTCCTCCTTTTTTGAAGTCGGTTAAAAAAAAGAAATAAAACACAACTCAATTTTGTTTTATTTCTTTTTTTGTGAAACCTACCTCGCATCTTGCTCAAGTTTTATTATTATATTAAAATGTTTCACCTAGAACCAACACCTAACTCCTTAAAAGTTAATGAAAATAAGTGTTTATAATGATATTAAAACTTCATTATACTCAGATTTAAGAGATTATTTTCAACTTTATATGGTAGAACTACTTAAAATTCTTGATTTTAAAAAAGTTTATTTCTCGTGTCAATCCAGTAGATAGTTTTATTTAGTAATGGTCTTAATTTATGGTGAATCTGGAAGAAGTGTTATGAGGCTGCCATTGTAATGGATGCCGAGCGTTTTCCTGATAGGAATACACCCTCACAAGCTTCATTTTATCGTGTTGTAAATCTGTTTAAAAACAGGAAATGTAAAGGCTACGAAGAAATTGAAACAGGCCAAAATAACGAAATTGGAAATGGAATTCATCCAGAAGACTTCTGATACACTCATGAATGTCACAGAACAGTGGCACAAAATTATTAAATTATTTATTTAATCATTATTATTTGATAATTAAGTTAAATAATTGTTAAAAATAATTATTAAGATTTTTTTTTGAGATCTAATTGATTCATGTATTTTGTTTATTTGATGTCGTATAAAAAAATAGTTCTTATGAAAGTTGTTCAGTTTTTTTTTTATAGATTAAGTAGACGTAATGAAAAATATAGGGTTCCATTTAAAAAACAGAACTTGACCTAGAAATACCCTTGAAATCTTGTTCTACGTCGACAAACAATAGCGTAGTTTAGTATCGATATAAATAAACTTTTATTTGAAACTTTTTTCCATAAAATGCACTGTTTTTGAGTTATAAGACTGTCTCAAGATAAAAAACTCACCCGGTGTGTATATTACTAACTGAATTATCCATGGCTCTGTGAATTCAATACTTGGACACGTCCAGAAGGATGGTCGGTAGTCAAAAAATTATAATATTTACCAAAATACTCGAGATACCATATTCGTTCTTATTTGTCATTCATGGAGGGAGAATAAACTAATTTTAAGAGTTTTTTTAAAATTCTAATAAATTACTTGATTTAAAGTGGGTTGATACAAAAAGTAGAGCTAAAAAGGGCCAATTGGGGCTCTCTCGCAGCGTCTTTTTAAAGTGAAATAAATTAAAAAAAATTAAGCTTAATTCTACTTAAAATGATATTAATATAAATACCCTACACTCCATGATAAATTTTTTTTTTATTTTGGACCCCACAAAATATTCGACCTCTCCTCCAAAATAATCATTCAATTAAAATTTTAATATGATTTTTGATTCCGGGGAAAATGAATGCACATATCTTGTAAATTTCAAGTTTGTATCTTATTTATTTCACCAGCTACAATGTTCTGATAGACGACACTATTAGGGTCCCGTTTTATTTTTTAAACAGAATCCTAAAAATCTATAACAACTTGGATTCCGTAAAAGATAATCTCGTGATTTTTCAAAGAAATATAAGAATTTTAGTAAAGAGATTTCATTATAAATATCTTATAAAGAGAGAGAATAAAAAAATAAAAACATATAATTTAATTCATCATCATTAAAAATTTTTCTTATGAATAGAAAAGTTTTGTTAGAAATACCTGTAAAATGATTTGCTTCGTTTCATATAGATAATTCTTGATTAATTTTATGCCAGGAGAACTAGATACTTGAGCATCTACAACAATTACCTGAGAAATAAATAAACATATAATTAATTATAAAAGCATAACTAGAGTTAATACAAACAAATGAATATATTTAATAATTATAGGAATATTGAGAAATAGATAAATGTTAATAAAAATAAAAAGGCACTTTTTTAGAAATATATATTGTTATTGTTAAAAAGTCTAAGTATATTATTGTATTGGCAATTTTGTTTTCTATAAAGAGGATTAAATAAAATTCATTCTGAAAAGATGAATATAAAAGTTTAAATTGCCGATAAAAGCAGAGTTAAAATTTCTAAAGTGATCACAAGAAGTTGTCATCTACTAAATCCGAGATGGAATGGATAATTTTTATCCCATGTGAAAAGGACGGCCAATAGGTTGCTATTTTTGGCACCGGGATTTTTTTTTTCAATACAATCGAATGCAAGAAAGGGCTCACCAGGAAGATGCAGCCCTTTTGGATCTTGAAAGACCCTTGCATTACCAAAGAGAAGGGAAAATTGATCAAGACAAAGAGTGGAGGCGTAGGTGTTTGTGCACTCGGGTTTTGAAGGTTATAAGTGAGACGGAGGCCGGGAGAGAGTTCCAGTTCCTTGAAGTAATGGGGACAAACGTATTGACGAATGAAGTGATCCGGCACTTTTCCAATTTGACCGCGAAAGAGTGTTGGGAACCGACAAAACGCGTGCTACGCGCAAAGCATGCTTTGGGGGAATTACTGATTTTAACTCATTAGAGCACCTGCCGTGATAGTATATATAAAATAGGGAAAGACAAAGAGCGGAAAAACTTCTTCGAGAAGCTAGCGAGTCTAGAGAATCGAATCGTCAATTAGCCTGACAGCTCGCTTCTGAATTGCATCCGGGGTGGCAAGAGAATGCTAGGAGGTCCCTCTCTGCAAATAATAGCCGTATTCGAGACAGGGGCCGGATTTGGGCCTTGTAGAGGGTGAGAAACTGCAGGTGCGTGAAGGATTGTATGGACCTGAATAAGAAGGCTATTTTTCTTGCTGCAGATTTCGCCACAGCAGAAATGTGACATTCCAAGACAGGTCTGATGAGACTGAGACGCCCAATATAGACAGATTGTCACACATCTTCAGGGTATTCGAGCCAAACAGAATGTCAAGGAAATTTTTATTTTCGCGCCTAGAAATTAGACAACATTGAGTCTTGTTTGTATTAAAGTTAACTAAATTTTGAGAGTCCGATTTTTCTAATTTGTTTAGGTCGAGAGGGATTGAGGAGGCAACATTGTTATTCAATCCTCCCCCAAGGGAGGGTGGTTACAACTCTTTTGACATGGAATACAAAATTATATATTAAAATCCGGATTTAGTATATGACATCCTTTCGTGATTTTCTTGGAATAAATGAATTTTAGATCGAACCACGAAAGAAGATCTCTTATATATATGAGATATATTTAACAAATAACATTTCTAGTTAAATTACACATAATTAATTATAATTATTTATTGAATACAAATAAATAATTATAATTAATTATGTGTAATTTAAATAAAAATTCTTCAAATTTCAATAAAATTAATCACAAAAATAAAAGCTTAACAGCTTAATTACTAATGACATTTCTATTCCTAATTTCGCAGTCAACAAGATTGATAAAAAAGATTTTTAAATAAAATACTTTTTAATCAGTAATTTTTTTATTGATTTGAAGGGTTAGAGATATTTCAAAGCCATAAAATGTGCTTCACTTCATAAGTGGACAGCAATGATTTCACAATTGACGAATAAATGCTTTTTGAGCCTTCGAAATATCTGAATTTACCATTTTTTTTCTTTATAATGATATTGATGCAAGAAGGAGCAGCCTCTGTAGCATCGTGAAAAAGAGGAGAAGAAATATCGGGGATTGAGTCTGAGTAGAAGGTACCTGTGGACGCAGGCCTTAAAAGAGTGAAGGTTATAAAGGGTGGGCCATCTAACTTTTGGAATTTGAATCGGCTATAAGAACAAAACTAATGAATATTTTTTCAAAATTATGAGTTTATTAGAAAGATTGGACATTTTCATTTACGAATGAAACACAACATCTTCTTCAAATAAATGACTGCCACGGCTGTCGTACCCCATCCGATCAATCTAATTTTTCAGTACATTTTCGATTGTTTGGGCTCCAATCGCATGAATGGCAACTTCGATTTCCTGTTTCAAGGCATCAATCGTCTCTTGGTGGTTAGCGTAACACTTATCCTTAAGGGTTCCCCATAAAAAAATCCAACGGGGTCAACCGCCCAGAGACGATTGATGCCTTGAAACACGAAATCGAAGTTGCCATTCATGCGATTGGAGCCCAAACAATCGAAAATGTAATGAAAAATTGGGTTGATCGGATGGGGTACTGTCAAGCCAGCCGTCATTTGAATGATGTTGTGTTTCATTCTTAAATGAAAATGTTCAATTTTTCTAATAAACTCATAATTTTTAAAAAAATTCATTAGTTTTTTATTATAGCCGATTAAAATTCCAAACGTTAGATGGCCCACCCTATATGTTGCCAGAAAGACAGATGGGGGAAGAAAGTTCCAATATTTAGAAGAGGGATAAACAAGTTGGTAAATGGGATTGTTCGGTCAGTATCTAATTTAATCGCGAATGAGTGTTGAATGTTTGAAAATTGATGATAAATCTAAAAATTACTGAATAAAAATCATTTATTTAAAAACCTTCTTTTTTTTTTATCAAAATTATTACAATCTCCCTCCCTAGCTATAAGATACCCCAGACCACCTTCCCATTTCTTAAAACAAAAAAATTAATGAAATATTGTATATGTTTCAGTAAGATATAAGTATTTTCATAGAAATTATATTTATTTAAAAGAAAATAAGTTTTTCGAGTACAAAATTAGAATTTTTTAAAACCAATAAATTAAGTTTAAAAATAATTTGGGTTCATTTTAGCTCAACTATTAGGTTATTTCATATATATATATATATATATAAAATAAAAATAAAATTATGGTTCTTAAAAGAATAAAAATGAAATTGATGTATCTATGTGACGTCACGTTTGCTTTGATCCCTCCGAGGGGTGAACTGCATTTGGAATTAGGTGTACACGTCTTTGGAATTATTTGGAATTCATTAGATAATGCCCCTTTATCTATTGTCTTCTACTTGGAAATGAAAGTGGAAGTGGAAGTAGGTGTACACGATATTAGGTCGCGTTCCACCCCTCCTTCCTCCTCGTCACATAATATTCTAACGCTAGGCTATATGCCTCTCCCCCTATTGCGTACGTATATTATGGACGGCCCTAAACCATTTCAGTCCGAATTTTGGAGTCATCAATAATATTGTTACTCTGATGAAGAAGTGCTATTTCATGCATTTGAAATACTTGGATTAACCATTTAAAATAAATTTAAAAATTACTGATTAAAAAGAATTTTATCTTAACACTTTTTTATCAAAATTATTACTATCAATACCATCAGTATCCACCACATGTATGGGGATAATAATTGATCCAAAAGATCATATTTTAATAGGTTTTTCCTGAAATTTAGCAGCTTTCAAAATTACATCACCGAAGTTAATCGATTCAAAATCCCTTAAATCAGCGTCCGGAAACCGGTGGTCCGTGGTGCAATTTTAATGTACGCAAAAAAATTCAGATATTAATTTAAATTCGCTGAGCTCATTTAATAAAATTTGTAAGTAAAAAATAAATTTTATTTAAGCTCCATTATTAAATGTAAAATAGAACAAGAACATTATATTGGGAATTGATTTGATTTAAAGAATTAGTAAAATAATTTTAATCCAAGAGCTACAAATGTCGCACTAATTTCTAATATATTCTGTGTCGGATAGAATGGACAGAGTTGTAGTTAAACCGGGCGTATATGAAAAGTCTCAAATAAATAACACTTAATATATAAAATCACTTTCACCTTTATTTTAAAGGGATAAATAAATGCAATGAATGATTCTATTCAAGCCAATGGTATTGAGAAGGCTTGTGGTGTCGCACAGTGTCAATTTCGGGAGAAAGGCAGGTGGTAAGTGGTAAGGTTTTTGTAAGGAGAGAAAGAAACAGATAAGAAGCAGGATCGGGTGACGAGAGAAGATTGTCCAGGAATATCAGGGGTCAGATCCGAGAGAGAGGGGCATTAAGAGTGAGCAGGGGTTGTCTTAGGGCCGGTTGTATGTCGCAAAGTAAATGCTTTTTACCACTAACCAAGGTAGATGGTAAATGGAGAGACTGGGATGGCCATTCAGATGACAGGCACTGAAAGTTCCTGTCATCTGATTGGCCATCCCAGCCCCTCCATTTACCATCTACCTTGGTTAGTGGTAAAAAGCATTTACTTTGCGACATGCAACCGGCCCTTAGGGTAATCAATTAAGGGTAAGGGTAAGCAAGCAAGTAAGAAAGAAAAGTGAGTACGCTCAATGACTGAACAGAGTAGAAACTGAGGTCAAGGGCGACCAAGAACGTCCCAACACCTCCAGAGGGGCGGGGGACAGAAGGGGGGAGGAGGAGAAGCTTCGAACCCCGGCAAAGGTCCAATTTTAATTTAACCAATTACAATTATATTTATTACTCGTTTTGTGTTACCGTCAAATAAATGTAATTAAAATTATTAATATATATATACAGTGGCTGATCATAGGGTAAGAGGAATAGGGCCCCGTGCTTGTAAGTTTTTTTTGCATTTTTAGACTTCTGGGGTCCCACTGATTATGTATACAAAATTTGGTTGAGTTTGCTCAAATAACCTAGATTTTTAATTTTT
>JALMQS010000353.1:4982188-5030006 GCA_024734495.1 Forficula auricularia
CTCAAATAACCTAGATTTTTAATTTTTAACCCCCCCCCCCCTCCAATTTTTGGTCGATATGCGCCAAAATCTAATCAGCTCTTAATCTCAATGGACCAAAACTACGTGTGAAATTTGGTTTCGATATTCACACTAGTTTTTTAGCTAGCTCGTTCACAAAAATTTGGTAACGCACACACTAACAGACTAACTAACTAACTAACAGACATTTTGACAAAATAAGCTGACGTGTACTGATGTGGCCATCCACTTGACTTTATCATACAACCTGGCCCCTAAAATTATTTATAATCATGTAGGGGAGGGTTAGTTTTTGCATTTTTATACTTCTGGGGTCCCACTGATTATGTATACCAAATTTGGTTGAGTTTGGTAAATGGACAAGATTTTCATTTTTGACCAACCCCTCCCCCCATTTTGGGCGGTTAGTTTTTGCATTTTTAGACTTCTGGTGGCCCACTGATTACATACAAAATTTGGTTGAGTTTGCTCAAACGGCCCTATTTTTAATTTTTAACCCCCCCCCTCCAACTCCCTTAATTTTGGGTAGATATGCACCAAAATCTAATCAGCTCTTAATCTCAATGGACCAAAACTACGTGTGAAATTTGGTTTCGATATTCACACTAGTTTTTGAGCTAGCTCGTCCACAAAAATTTGGTAACGCTCAGACAACCAGACAACCATACAACCAGACAGACTAACAGACATTTTGACAAAACAATTATTATCCCGAAAAATATAATTTTTTCGATGTTGACTTATTAGAGCTCTTTTGTAGAGCGAAATGCAATTTGAGCAAACTCAACCAAATTTTGTATACATAATCAGTGGGACACCAGAAGTTGTTTGTTTCAACAATCCAACTGAACTAATTTTTAATATATTTTATGAAAAATTATTGAGAAAAAAATAAATGTATTGTTAATAAGTACCAAAATTTGGATATAATCGTTCATGGTTCAGATTTTTTTTTTATTTTTTGTTTAATTGATTTTGAGGGCTCCGTTATTTTACCGCTTAGGGCCCCCACTTGACTTGATCCGCCACTGTATATATGTATTTCATAGTCAACGCTCGTAAATAATTCGTACCATTAAACACTATGTTAGTAGTCTGCGAAATTTTAAATTGCGAATTTAGTGGTCCGCAATATCTTAATGTTTGCCGACCGCGGCAAATAATATACCTATTTTGTAAAGTTTTATAGAAATATCTATAAATTGTAATAGGTAAGCTTACAATAGACAATTTGTTTGTCTATTTTCCGAAAATTTATTTTTTTTCATTCCTTTATAATTATCGCATATACCTGTGAATGAATTTCAAAAACATGCTGGAAGAGACGTTTTAATTGTTCCAATAATTTATCAGTTTGATCTGATTTATATAAATTTTGCTGTGAATATATTTTTGATGTATCCGGATGCGTTGCTACAATTAGGACTTGAGCTAATCGATTAGCTATTCCATTTTCACCTTAAAATTAATAAACGCTTGAAATAATAAATAATTTCATTTCTAGAAGGATTTTCTTTTGAAAAATGTGTACTTTTAATACAATTTTTATTATTGAATTTTCTAAATATAATTACCTAGTGGCTCTGCTGGTGGTATTCGTGCTTGTAAAAAAGTAAACCAAAAAACACATTGTTGATATTGAATACTTGGAGGATCTTCTAAATTATAAATAATAATATGTATACAATTCGTAGTTCCAACAAAATGATCGTACATTTGAAAATATGTGTCTTGGCCACTAAAATCCCATAATGTAACATTTCCTACTCCTGAGAGGTTCACCTGGAATAATTCGAAAAGAAAATCATTTTCATTTCTAAGCTTTATTTTTCGTTAGAAATAGAATTAAATCGTCAAATTTGAAAAAAAAAACAACAATTCTTATAATTTTCTTATATAAATTCAATAGTCAGGGACTGAATATTTTAACATTGCAATTTTTCTTTGTATTCATATGAATAAATGTATCCAGATAGCTCCCAATGCAGCCATATGTACCTACCTATATACAGGGTGATTCACAACCAGTGTAAATTTTTTTAGTAAATTGTTGGGGAGGTAAAAAATGTTAAATGAAAATATGTCCTATTTCAAACTCTTACAGATCCATGAGTGATAAAATTTTATAGAAATATGTACATGCATTCAATATTTATTTATTAACAATGAAAACAGTACTCAATTAATATCAATTATTGTTATTTGGATAACAAAATTAACGCTCACAAAAACTACAATACCTTTGAAATTATATGCGAGTCAGTGAGAAAACCCGTACCATTTCATTGTTATTGCGAGTTTGATTGGCAGAATTCATTATTCTATGAGACAACTATTCGAGAGTGTTTATTTAAGCAATGTAAAGGAGGACCTTAAGGCAACGGTATCGAAACACTTAATCATGTTCTCCAAAATTGTGTACGAACGCACAGAGCTAGAATTGAGAGACATAATGCCGTGTCTAACTATGTGAAGAGAGCTCTATGCGAAAAATTCGATGTCGTGGAAGAAGAACCCAAATTTATGACTAACGAGGGGCTAATGGAAACCAGACTTGATTGCCGTAAAAGATGACATGACTCTTGTCCTTGACGCCCAGGTTGTCAGCGATCACATCGAGCTGGATAAGGCACATAAGATCAATGCCGATAAATATAAGCCTCTCGCTCAAGATATCAAAAACCGTTACAAGACGTCTGATGTAGCCTTTGGTTCTGTCACTCTATCATACCGCGGTGTATGGAGCCAGCTGTCCGCCGAAGATCTTAGGACGAGAGGGATCATCAAGGCAAATGAACTGAAGATAATCTCCACGAAAGTGCTGGTCGGGGCCTTGTCTGGCTTCTGGCGCTTTAACCTTTCTGCGCATGCGAGAGTAGGGGGAAGAGCGAACTGAATCGGAGCTATATTATGGAACGTCCTTAATAACATTTTGATCAGCTTCAGTAAGGGATTGAAATATGTTCAAATAACATTTTTTGATTAAAATCATCCTCCCATCAATTTCCCAAAGTTTTTTCACTCTTTGTAAATCATCCTCAATAATGTACATATATGTCGAAGCCCTTTTGAGTAACTAGTTCGTTTTCAAAATGTCTAGTCTTTATGCAAAACGACAGTCGATTGTGAAAAGGTTTTTAATTCCTCATTCAGGCTGATGCGTCTAAACTTTTTTAAAAAAGTCGGATTAAGGTAGATCTTTCACAAATGAAAAATTAAAGAAGTCTTCTAAACTTGGAATATAAGTCATTAAAAGCATAATAAACACACTGTTAAAATTTGAAGACGATTTATCACAACAAACATGAAATAATTACAATTAAAAATGGAATTTTGTACATATGGTAGATTGGGAAAGGGTGGGAAAATTATCACCATCTTAATGAAAAACCAATATTTGTTAGAATAATATATTCAGAGTAATTAAAAAAAAAAATTGAAATTATTTACCTCGTAGTTTTGATAAAAAATAAAAAAACAAACATATTTGGGCTATTATTTTTAGTGGAGGGGATATAAGAACATTCGCTTGGAAACGATCCATTCATAAAGAGGATATAGTAGTGTAATAAGTACAGTCAGTCAAGTTAAAAAAACATAACCTAAAATTTTAGCACCGTTTATATATATAGTGGATTCGACGCTAAAACTTTTTGTGTGAATTGTCGCGAAAGAACTACCTTAAAGAAGCCTTATCTGTTGACAATGAACATTCTGCAATAGGGCAATGATACGTCTACTCTTTGCGCAAAGGCTGTTTGTTTAAAAGTTCAAATTATTCGCCTGTTTGTGTAAAGACTAACATAAGTAGCCCGTTTACTGTTTAAGGAAAATCACGAAGTAAATACAAATGCATTATATTCAAAATCAAATTTTATTTGAAGTAGGCTTTATGGAATTTTCAATGTTAAAAATAAATTTTTAATTGAAAGTAATGGAAGGCAGCCCAGGGGTGGTGAGGAAAGAAAAAATTAGCACATATCCAAATAAGGTGTAATTTATTGGATTCCATCCTCCTTTCCATTCAAACCGACGTTTCGGATGATTCTTCCATCCTTCTTCAGGGTTTGAGAGTCAATGAAGGAAACAAATAAAATGCTTCTTTCCTCTCTCCACAGCAGTGTTTAAAACATTTTTCTTCTTTAGTAGAAGCATAGAAAAACAATTTTGTTTTTGTTTTTTTCCTCTTTTTCTTAGTTAAGAAAAAAAATTGTTTTTCTATGCTTCTGCTAAGGAAGAAGAAAGTTTTAAGCACTGCTGTGGAGAGAGGAAGGAAGCATTTTATTTGTTTCCTTCATTGACCCTTTGAAACCCTGAAGAAGGTGGGAAGAATCCTCCGAAACGTCGGTTTGAAAGAAAAGGAGGAAGGAATCCAATAAATTACACCTTATTTGAATATGTGTTAATTTGTTCTTTCTTCACTACCCCTGGGCTGCATTCCATTACTTTCAATTAAAAGTTCTACCAGTCCGGCTCTCTCCAGAGAAAATTTCGTGCAAATTAAAAATAGATATTTTTATGAAGATGAAATAATAAAAAAAAATATAATTTATAATACCTTGTGAACTTCAATTCCTCGAGTATAAGTGTAATTATTGGAGTTTAATCCAAGATAATTTTTCGCTGGTACATCGAATTCGCTTTTTATTTTGACGGACAAATTTGTATTATGAGCATTGTTAGTATTAGACTGAATTGATTTAGCTTTGCGAAATAATCCAGTGAAATAACCAGCTTTCATTGTGCTGATTAAAGTTGTTTTTCCGACTCCGGAATGCCCAAATAATTTAACATTGATTCGTCCCAGTGGTTGAATAGTAGGAATCAATTGCTTGATTAATTCTTCCCGATGAGCGGTCTAATAAAATAATACATAAATAAAAATATAAAAGATTGAATAAAAATAATATCAAATAATAACCCCTTTAAAATGTTTTTTTTTCAATTTCTTTACATAAGTGAACATACCCAGACAGAAGGGAATATTGCAGCAATATTAAACCTTGCAGGAACATTGCAGCAATATTCCTATGTCGGCCTCTTTTACATTGCAGCAACATTGCCACTCCAATGTTGCCAATATTGTGCAAGGTTCGCAATATTCTAGTCTGTCTGGGTAATAATGGCCAAGTTTTTAATGTTCTGAGAGGTATTTTTTCTACCCAAAATATAATTATGATGAAGTAATGTAGTCATACAGAAAAATTGTAGTTTTGCTTTGTTTTTAGAGTTCTGTAACATGTAAAACGGAACCATATTATGGTGTTGTAACAATGTCTCTCGGTCCGTCTGTCATATCATTGTAGAGGTCGTAAACTAAACAAGATACAAACTTGAAATTTACAAGTATATATATTTATTTTCAGCGAAATCAAAAATCGTATTTAAATTTTATTGGGATGATTATTATTTTGAGGAGGGCCGAATTTTTTGTGGTGTTAAAAATATATATATTTTATTATAGGATGTGAGATATCTATAAAATAAATAATAAACGATCATTAAGGACGTTCCCTAATAAATCGATTTTCTTGAAATCCTTTTTAAACTTTTAATACACATATTTATAAGTGTCCTTTGTAAGTAGAAATTTTTTCAATAGTCCTTGCGGCACTAAATTTGTAAATATTGACCATTGAAATTTGCATATTTAACACGCGAACCCTATGCCGATTGATTTTAAAGCGACTGTTTCATTAAATAACAATCGTAATTTTCTTGAAATTGTTTTGAAAAACTGAGAATCATTAACTGAATATATAACAAATATTTTTCTGTTAAAATAATTGTATCAAGCGGTATTCGTTTTGTATGAAAAATGTTAAAAGATAGGTACTTTTGGTGGTTTTCATTTTTTCTCTCATGGCAAGGCAAGTGAGAGATGGTGACTTGGCAACGTCGCACTAAAATCACTCAATTTTTCCATATCTAAAAAACTTCTGCAGCTGGTGCATTTGAGATTTTTAGCTAATTCTCTCAACCTAACTATACTGTTGTCATCTGGAATTTCGCATTGACCTGTTTCATGAAGTGTTTTTTTTTTATTCTTTGTCTTTTAGCGTCTGTAAGAATGCAATGTTGCCAGATCCGAGAAACGACGCAGTGAAAATATTTTTCCCTTTCTGCGCATGTGAGAGTAGGGGAAAAAGCGAACGGCATCTGAGTTATATTAGGGAACGTCCTTAAGTAGAATTAAGGTGAATTTCTAAAAATGTAATTAACTTTAAAATGATGTTGTAGGGGGGGTGGCGTCAAATTAGCCATTTTTAAACAACTTTGTACTTTACTGAATTTTCAAATCATATTATAAAAAATTCGTTCTGTTTTTTCAGAATATATAATTCCAAAATATAGTGAATTGAATATTTATTATAAATTTATTATTTTTTTTTAAATTATTTAAATAATAATAATAAAATAATATATCTTACTAAATACTTGAGATATCAAAATCGTTCTCATTTTTAAGTTGAGTGGTTTGGAAATCCAGATACAAAAATCAAGTAAAAATAGGTTCTTTGACACTGGCGGCAAAATAATCATCCGATTAAAATTTTAATAGAATTTTTGATTTTCACAGAGTCTTAAAAATACGCGAATGAAAATTTCGGTGTCAGATATACACATAGGCATTTTTTAAAAACCAATTTTTAGAAGTCTAAGTAAACGTTAAGGTCGAAAAAATCTCAACATCAATTTTTTTCAGGAATATAATATTTCTACTATTGCATTTATTTATTTCCTGTATAATGTAAATAAAATTACATAAATATACAAGAGGGGACAGTTGAACGGTCAAGTCAGGTAGTGTGTTTAAGTCTCTCCGCATTTTTTCATTATATTCAAAATTTTCATGTTCCAAGAAACATTTTTATTTCCAATCAAATAACACTTTTAAATACTTGGAATAAACTTTTAAAAATTCATTAACTAATTTTTGGTTAATAATTAATTAATAGAATGTAATACTTACGATTTTTAACTGATTTAGAAGATTACTTATTTCATTAAAGCCTTGTTTATATCCGACGATTTCTGCCTTAATTCCATCACCATTTCTTTGCTCTATGTTGCATCCAGCTAAGCAGAGGCATCTAATAGAAATAAAAATAGATTATATATATATATTTTAACATAATTTTTTCAGTATTTTTTTACTTTTTAGGATTTCGTACAAAAGCAATATCGGACCCTATATTGTTGATTGGCTAACGTACCAATCACCGTCATGAGATTTTTTAACTTTTTCCTCCATTACTGACTTTATTAATTTTTCAGTTTTTCTTTATCTTATTAAACGAGAAAATCTTGTATATATATTATATCCAATCGGGTTCTCGAAAACGGCTCTAACGATTTGGATGAAATTCACGGGTTAGGGGGGTTTTGTGTTGGCGATTCGATCTGTCACGGTCTCACCTTCGGCTAAGTTGTTTTTGATGGGTTTTTTTGTTAATTGAAATAATTATTCACAGATGGTTGTCTCGATAAAAATGTATATTTACATTTTTATTCAATTTCCTTTTAATTTTTAATTGGCTTTTTAATTTTAAATTCCACTAATAGATCATTACAAATATTATTATATATATTAAAAGTTGGACAATTTAATTGATTAAAAATCGAGTTTTAAATCCCACAAACGAATTTTTTCTATATTAGAATTTGGCAATTTAATTGATGAACTCAAAAATTGTTATTTAATTAAAAAAGATTATTATACGGTATTTATTTATATACCTATACATATATACACACAATCTGTGGGCCACTACAAGGCTTGAAATGCAAAAACTGGGTGAGGGGGCGAGGGTGGGAGTACCGATGGGGGGATGTGGGGGTGCAATGGTGGAGAGGGGTATGGGGGGCGGAATTGGGATGTAGGTGGATGTGGATGTGGGGTTAAGTGGTGGGGGTCCGGGGGGCGAGGGGGGGATTAATATATAGCTTTTAACTGAAGCAAAAAGTTACCATCGCTCGGTGGCCAGGTACTAATATATAATTTTAAAATAATTAATTCTATTTTACCTAATAATATCAATATGTCCGTATCTTGCTGCAAGATGTATTGGATATTGTCCCTCCGAATTTGGTAATTCCACATTACATCCAAATGCACATAGAGTTTGAGCAACAACGGTCATTCCTTCTCTGGCTACTAGATGGATTGCAGCCTCACCATTCTAAAATTGAACATTTCATTATTTTTTTAATTATTTTATTTATTATTTTCAGAATGTACTTTTAACTCTTAAAAGATGAATGAAAATATTCTATCCTGATTTCAATTAAAATGGCTCTTAGCCTGTGGTTATCGAATTCCAAATGGTAAATATAAGTTAACGTAAATGGGTAATTGGCAGGGATGTAATCAGACAAATATTTTTTCTAGGAGAGCAGAAGTGAGTCGCAAGAAATTAAGGAGGGCCATTAATTAAACAAAAACTTATGCGACTTATTTATACACACATGCTTATATGAGTTAAAATCCCATTCATTAAAATATTTCACTATCAATTTTATATCTATTTTTGAGTGATCTCAATAAAGATTATTATTAATTTATGAAGTGGTTAAAATAAGAGACGTGCAGATTTTATTTATATATTTATTATTTATGAACTCCCGCTAACGTTTTGGCTATTGGTTGTAGCCATCTTCAGAGCTAAACAATGACAAACAATGTTAACAATATTAAATCGGCCTTGTCCAAGTATATCAATCAATTATAATTTTGTTTTTCTACACACCGGAAATTTGTCAATATTTATATAAAACAATTTTTTTTGTACTCGGACAAGGTCGATTTAATATTGTTAACATTGTTTGTCATTGTTTAGCTCTGAAGTTGGCTACAACCAATAGCCGAAACGTTAGCGGGAGTTCATAAATAAAAATTAAATAAATAAATAAAAGTTCCACATCTCTTATTTTAGCCACTTCATAAATTAATTCAACTACAGCTATAAAGAATTCCTAAAATAAAGATTATTATTGTTAAATTATGGTTAAAGGGCATGCCTATTTAAGGTAGTTGTTTCGCGACAATACTAGCAAAAAGTTAATGCTAGAGTATATAGAACAGATAATAAGGATTCATAATTCATAAGCCCAAAACTTTTTGCTGTTTATGTACCGATTCTAGCCAATCCTGTGCTCGTTTGACAAATCTGGCACCATTGTAAGAGATTTAATAATTTTATATTAAAATGACAGATAAAATACATTTTGAAGGTCGATTTATTTCTAAAAAAGTTGTTTTGTTATTTTTTAATAAATGTAATCAACCCCTACATTACTCCTTATGAAAATTATAAATGAATGTAATGGAAGGATGTAATTTATTGGAAACCTTCCTCCTTTCCTTTCAAACCGACGTTTCGGAGGATTTTTCCCTCCTTCTTCAGGGTCTATAAACCAATATTACAAAATTATAAAAACGGGGTTGGTCATCATTCATTTCAACAATAAAATAATAAGTTTTTTATAGTTATTGTTAATTGTCTTAAAACACACTGATGCCTTCTTCCCATATAGACGCGAAATTTCACTGTATGTAAACTGTGTACTCACCGGCATTTCAGGAGTATTGAATTTTTTCGCAACGAAATTTTCTATGGAGAGAGACGGACTGGTAGAAATTTTAATTGAATGTAATGGAAGGCAGCCCAGGGGTAGTGAGGAAAGAAAAAATTAATACATCAAATAAGGTGTAATTTATTGGAATCTTTCCTCCTTTCCTTTCGAACCGACGTTTCGGAGGATTTTTCCCTCCTTCTTCAGGGTCTATAAACCAATATTACATTCAATTAAAATTTCTACCAGTCCGGCTCTCTCCAGAGAAAATTTCGTTGCATGAAAATTATAATTTTGAAAAAATCTAGCGCATGTGCGCTTTATAATATGTTCGTGCGGAGTTTCAATAGATGGAGTTATGAGCGTCGTAACGTGTTGTCATTAATGCCTACTCCTACATATTATATATCCTTGGAAAGGTGACGTCTTCAGCTTTCATTAAAAAAAAAATCATTTGTTTTCATACAAACTGCTTCGATAAATATCACTTTAAAAATGAATATCGATAAAGTGCATTTACGGCATGTTATGCTTTACGAGTTTCGGAAGTGAATAAACGTTGCCGCAGCCGTGAAAAACATTCAAGATGTTTATCAGGATCAAGCACCAGCTAAACGAACTGTGGAAAAATGGTTTACTAAATTTCGGCGCGGAGAATTTAACCTTGAAGACGATGAATGATGCTCTCAGTTTGGTGGGATTGCAAGGGCATAATCTATTTTGAGCTTCTCCCTGCTGTCGAAACGATTGATTCGGACAAGTCCTGTCGCCAATTAACCAATTTGAATCGAGAAAAGTCCGATTTTGTCAAATCGCAAGGGAGTCATCTTTCATCAGGACAACGCCAGACCACATGTTTCGAAGAAGACGCTGTGCAAGCTGAAGAGCCTGAAATGGGATGTCCTAACGCATCCACCGTATTCTCCTGATATCGCACCATCTGACTATCACTTGTTCCGGTCACAGCAAAATTATTTAAATTTAAAAAACTTTGACTCTTGGGAGGCCTTAAAAAACGGCGTGTCTTCGTTCTTCAAATCTAAACCGCGCAGTTTTTATGATCGAGGCATCCGTCTGCTGCCAGAACTTTGGAAAAAGATTATAGAAAACGATGGGGAATATATCATTGATTGAATAAAGACTTTTGTTTGGGTAATCGCTATGTGACTTTTACTCACAAACTCCGCACGGACTTTGGCACGCACCCAATACATCTTTCGCCAGTTAAATAAATGCGCTGTTGCCAAATTGTTTTTAGTGTAAATTTTTTTTTTATACATTTTTCATTATTTATTCATTATTATCTCAGAAACTTTGTTGTAACTATGAATCAAAATTGTCTTAAAATATGTATTGGTTATTGTTTAATGTTGGTTTAGTTTTTTATAAAAATGGTAAGAAGGGTTTCTTAATTATAATTAAATATGTATGTAAATTTTCCGATATTCCGTATAGTGCAATGTTAAAGAGTCTGAAAAACTCTTTCTTTGAAATTTAATATCTCGGGAACTATATTGTTCATAAATTTCGTTTTGCCACCAATCGATGCAGAAGTATTTAAAAAATAATCTGTCTAAATTTCAAAAAAATCCTAAGAAAACGCATTTGGCTGAACAACTACCTTAAAAGAGCCAGGATGTTGGATGGGTGAGGAGATAAGATGAGGGTGATTGGTGATAGGAGAGGGAGGGAAGATGAAGGGAAAGAGCAATGGGAAGCCATAGCCTAATCTAGTATGGCTAAACTATAAATTGCATTCGGGATCTGAGGCTAGTGGCTTATGTTAGTCCCATCTTGAGTCCACCACTCCAAGCAAGTCGCTACACTTTGTTGGAAAATGTTAGCAGTCCCCAGGGAGGTATTTCTAAATAGGCTAAGTAGGCTGCAGCCTAGAGCGGCAAATTTTCAGGTGCGGCAGTTTGACAATTTATTCAAAAGTTAAATGAAGTATTTCAGACGTTAATAATATTTTCCGTACGAATTTAAGAATACATGTTACTTAAAAATATGTTTTAGTCTTTCTACATAGCCTACTTTCTAAAACTATAACATAATACAAATTCACAACACGTAATCTATAGCCATTAGCATTAAAATGTAAAAATATGTTTAAAATAGTGATCACTTTTCTCCAAGAACAAATTAATTAATGAAGTTCGAAACCCATTTCATTTTTTAACGAATCTTAAAAGTAAGTAAAAAAAAAAAAACAAATAGATAACTAATTTGATTATTTAATTTATTATATAAACCATTAAAATTGTAGTTTTATCTAAACTAAATGAACTTTATGTTTAAAAAAGATGAAAACACCAATGAACTCTATCCTTTTGTTGTATATGGTAAAACAAATGTATTAAGTAAATATGAACTATAGAGGGGGCGGCAAATGGACTTTAGCCTATAGGCGGCATACTCTTAAATCCGGCCCTGGCAGTCCCTCTAAATAGTCTGTGTTAATTAACTCAAATTTAAAATTGTTTATCTCGAAAACAGTAAGGTCAATCAATCTTGTTGAAATTTAAATATATTTTTCATGATGGCTTTCTTATATATTTTTCTGGAAACCCTGAGTTACAATTCCTATTATGATCAATTTACCTTAATAATTTGAAAATATAAAATAATACAAGGTGACAAAATTATATATTATATTGTATATTATGATATGTGTCGTTTAATATAATAGTGGTGTAACCCATTTTTTTTAAATTTCAATTTTTTGCTTAATGGTATCACATTTAGTCATATCTTGAATTATAAAAGAGAAGCAACTCCAAATCTTATTATATTAAACGAGCAATTCTTGTATATATATATATATATAGAATCAATTTCTCGAAAACGGCTCTAACGATTTGGATGAAATTCACGGGTTAGGGGGTTTTTGAGTTGACAATTTGATCTGTCACGGTCTCATCTTCGCCTAAGTTGTTTTTGATGGGTTTTTTGTTAATTGAAATAATTATTCACAGGTGGTTGTTTGAATAAAAATTTATAATTACATTTTCAATTTTCTTTTAATAAAATTAATTGGTTTTTTCATTTTAAATTCCACTAAAAGATCATTATAAATATTATTATATATTAGAATTTGCCAAATTAATTAATTAAAGGTATTTTTCAATAAAATAATTTATTAGAATATCAATTTCATACTCTTAAAAAATCCGACAATTCGAAGGATCATACTTACTTCTTCAGAATTTAAAAGGGTCAACAAAAGAACCTCGGTGTATATTAATATTATTTTTAATTGCAATTACATTGAAAATTGTGTGGCCAGTCTTGATGATGGCCATAGCGGATGTGAACGTTAGTAAAAATATAAATTAAGTTTTATTTCAATTTTATTTTATTTTGGCTGCGATTAAAAATCGACCTTTTGACCTGAATTTAAAATTCAAAATAATATTAATATATCACATTTAACTGAAGCAAAAAATTACCTAGCAACGATCGGTGTTCCAGGTACTATTGCATTAAAAGCCCATAAAAGGCACTACTAGTTTACTCAGGGAACTAAAAGTGCAGAACTAAAACACCAGAAAAAAGTCTAAGTTAATTTATTTAATTAGTTTTAGCTTTATTTTGTAAGTTACAACAAATAAAATCTTTGATTTGTACTAAACAATAAAAAATAAAAAACACCGAATGAATATTTTTCTTTATTTCCCTATACACCAATTTGCAAAAAGTTATCTCCGAATTCACTTTCATGGAGTTACACCACTATTATAATAAACGACACATATATTGGCCAGCTTGTGTCTATACTAGCAATGGCAAATATTCTTAAGAAATATAATTCGCAACCTATACTATCTCTAGTTAGGCTTTGCCATTCGATTCCAATGGGATACGGATGTACACACATATTGGGGTTAGGGATGCTTATAAAAAAAGAAGTTATTTTTACCAAATCAACAATATCTATATCAGCTCCAGCGTGTAAAAGAAATATTGCAGCTTGTTGATGTTTGTTGTATAAAGCGAGATGAAGAGGAGTTGCTCCAGAATGATTACAAATATCAAGATTGGCACCAGCTTCTAAAAAGAAGGGTAAAATTTCGAAATGTCCATGCAGTGCAGCGTGGTGTAATGCTGTGTTTCCCTCCTAAAATGGGCAAAATAAGAAATAGTTAAATTTAACTACAGTCGAATAAAATTCTATTAAATCTAGGGTTCAGAAGTCATTCTTATAAAATGACATATGCAGTTTAAGAATCTCTTTATTCTTAAAACTATCAATTAACAAAGCAATTAATCAAATTTAGGGAACGCGGTGTTGGTTTATAATGAAACATTGTTAAAATTAAATTAGGTTGGAGTTGGTGGTGTTTCACAAGGAGAAAAAAATTAAAATACAAAGATTTTTTTAGTTTACTCTATATATTTCGAGCTCTTAACTCATCGTCAGGAGAACATTGACTGAAGATAACATAAAATAATGAACAGAATTTATTTTAATATGATGGACAGTTATTTATGACAGTGTAAATATAAAAGAATTATCAGAGGATGGGATGGCCTTAAAGAGGGAGAGCCGAATGAACAGATGGAGCGGACAGACTAACTAAGTTGGGAATAAAGAAAAGATATTTATACTTGGAAGGTGCCGAAAATTATGTATGTACCATAAAGGGGGCAATAAACAATGCAATGTGATGGGGATGTAATAGTGAATTTTTTTTTTTTATTTTTAAAATTCAAATTAAATATCATTGATTAAAATGTCAATTATTGGTGAAGTTTTGATGTCTGTTTGATTGTTCAGGATGTTTTGATTAAGGTGTATGGCCTTTTTAATTTCAGCTGACTCAAACAAATCCAATGCCCTGCTTTTTGAAATGAAATGTAAAGGGAGGGGGTTGGTCGATGAAGGTGAATGGTTGTGGTCAAACAAATGATCTGCAAAAACCGAGTTGTAACTTAAAGGGGGGGGGGGGGGGCGTTTGGGTTCAAACTATTTACCTGTAGATTGCGAAGAGATCTCATATGTTCAACGTGACGTTGATTGAAAGATCAACCTGTTTGCCCGATATAAAACGATTGACAGTCATCACATTGCAATTTATATACACCACTTTTTGTTATGGGTTTAATTTTATCGATTTTATTGTTAACCAACATGGATGAAAAGTTATTCCTGTTATAGAATGCGGGGGTAATATTAAGTTTGCGAAACATATTAGCTATAGGGTAGCTGAGTGGTGAATGGAAATAAAGTTTTTTAAAGTTTTTTTCTTTTGTTGGGGTGATGGAATATAAAAGAGGAGCTATTATTTTATAAATTACCTTTTTCTGAATATTGTCTGAAATATATAGAGTAAACTAAAAAAATCTTTGTATTTTAATTTTTTTCTCCTTGTGAAACACCACCAACTCAAACCTAATTAAATTTTAAAGCAATTAAGTTAGTGTCATTGTGGAATTTTTCACAAGTAATTTTTAAAAGACTTTGTTTTCTTGTTTTTAATGTTTTTGACTTACATTGAATGCCTTATGAACCCTCCAAATATCCATGTGAAATATGTATAATTTATTGAAGAGGAAACTATATTCTCGATTAATTTGTTAAAGCTTTGTTGGTTGAATTGTTTATGATATTTTTCATGTGAAGTCCTCCAACATTGTCATTTTCAAATGAATACCTCTAATCCTATGATAAAATATATTTAGCTTCACCTGTATCTATCTCTGTATTTATCTATCAACGTATCAATGTGACTTTTGTTCTGTTAAATTCCGCAAACATTTCTCTATAAAAATAATTGTTTACCTACTCAATATAAATGAAATTAGGTATTTAAAATAAAAAAAATAATAAAAATAAATACATTTCATTCTGTTAAATTCCGCAAACTATTCTCTATAAAAATAATTAAGACTAAAAAGTAAAAAAATAAATTATATTTTAAAAAAACTAAAAAGCACGCTTCTAAAAAGTACAAAATAATGTAATATTTAATCAAAAAGCGTTTGGGGAAATTAATTAAAAAAAGTACATGTTTCTGCGCCCCACACTTTTTGATAAAGTATTACATTATTTTGTACTTTTTAGAAGCGAGTTTTTTAATTTTTTAAAATATAATTTATTATATATCCAAACGCCTCCCACCCGATCGCGAACCCAAAGAAAATAATTTTCTTCTTCACTCCAGGTCGCAACCACAATGAGGCCGCGTCGAAAAACAATTATAAATTAAATTAAATTAGGGAACGAAGAAAAGATTTTTATATTATAGACAAAAGGATCAACCGGGATTCGAACCCGAGATCTTCGCATGTGCGCTGTGATGCCTTTATAAGAGCCTTAGCTCTTATCCTCTCGGCCACCGATCCCTGAACACAAGCTGATACCTAATGTCTATATGAATTTGGAATTTCATTTTTATTTAATCTTTTAATCTCTCCTTCGTTCATTTTTCGCAGCTCTGTAGTTGGCTTGACTAATTAAACTATATTCAAACGCCTTCGTTCCCTAATTTAATATAATTTATTATTTTTGATCCCATAAAATATTCATCTAATTAAAATTTTAATACGATTTTTTATTTCGGGGAAAAAAATTATAATTATAATTATAATTTAAAGTTTGTATCTTAATTAGATTACGAGGTACAATTCTCTGACAGATTGAGATTGTATGGACAGTAAAAGGGATCCGTTTTACTTGGGTACATAACCGTATATCTATAATAATTATGCAGATCAATAAGGGCAGTATAATACAATGCATCTTTATTTATTTTTTTATGAAATTGATGAGAGAAGAAGTTACACCAAAGAGGTGCATCCCCTAAAGACCTGGGTTGGCCCCTCCATCGTGAAAAGAAGAAAAGGGAATTTTATGGGCTGGGTAGGAGTTGAAGGTATCTGTGGATACTTAAAGAGCTGAAGGTTATAAGTCGTGGGAAAGACCGTAGCTGGAAGCGAGGTCCAGTCTCTGGAGATCATAGGGATAAAAGAGTTGGTTCTTGTACATTTCTTGAGCGATACACCCTCCAAGCATTCTCTTGCCACACTGGATGCGATTCAGAAGCGAGCAATTAAATTAATAGGAGACCCGGCCCTAACTCACTCGACTCCCTGGCTCACCGAAGAACCGTTTCTGCCCTTTCCCTGTACTACAGATACTATGATGGTGTTTGTTCAGTCGAGCTGAAAACAATTATCCCCCCTAAAGCCCTCTTTACGAGAAACACGCAGTTTTCCAACGCTCAGCACCCCTTCGCTGTCAAATTGGATAAAAATCGAACAATAGCTTTCGCCAACTCTTTTATCCCTATGACCTCCAGAGACTGGAACTCACTTCGAGCCACCGTCTTCCCCGCGACTTATAACCTTCAGCTGTTTAAGACCCGTATCCACAGATACCTTCGACCCCTGCCCAGCCCATAAAATTCCCTCTTCTTCTTCTTTTTACGATGGAGGGGCCAATCCAGGCCTTTAGGGGATGCACCTTTTTGGTGTAAGTCCTTCTCTCATCATTTTCATAAAAATAAAAATATTAAATTGTCTTTTATTAAATTACATCCAATATAATTATTATAGAAGATGCTTTTACCTCGTCCTGAGTTGTAATAGAAACTTCCTTCAGAAGATATCGGACTGTATCTATTTGGCCATATCGTGCAGCCCACATTAGTGGGGTGGCTCCGGTATCATCGGTTTGTTCAAAGCTGGCATTTTTAGAACGTAGAAATTCTAAAACCTTAAGCTGTCCTTGACCAGCAGCGACATGGCATGTGCTCTCTCCATTCTGGTAAAAAAAAAAAAAATTGTACCACTCACATCGTATAAGTATTCATCGTCTTAGTGTAAGATTTTTTTTTTTTTTAATAATAAAATAAAATACGATGCAGCAATCTTATAATCTTAATATACATTCAAGTGTAAAAATAACAGCCTTTCTTATTAAAAAAATAAATAAAATATGATTGAAGATATTTTGGTGATCCCTTAAAAGGAATTCAAATATGAAGTTTTGTTTGATAATTTGAACTTGACATGGAAAATTTGGACAACATATTATAATGAAATTAGAAAATTGTTAAAATTTTCGCTCATAAATTTTGAAAGCCACCTCTTGGCACCAGGTGGCACAGCAATTTTAATAAATATAATCATGTTTCAAATTTTTTTTTTTAATTAAAAAAAAAAAAAAATGGGCTTTGATCTTAAATAGTGCCCACTGTCCCTCCGTCCGAAAAGCCAGGATGGCCTCTACCCCCTTTATACGACCATGAAAATCACCCCCTAATATCTATTGGCAACCGTTTGGTGTATTAACGGGGAATGAATAAATAAACAATCATTCTCATGGCTAAATATGTTTTTGTTCCCCGTTACCTAGTGTCTCTAACAGTTGCTGATTTTTGGCAATAGTCTCTCTCTTGATGATTGAATTTTGGAAGAATTCTATATTTTTTCAAAATTCATATAACTCACTTATTTTTAGTTATTATACAATAAATATAGAGGCGACTGTGGGTCAGTGGCCAGAGTGTCGGACCGCTGTTCCGAAGTATGCTTGTTCGAGACTGAGTCTCGGCAGATATTTGCAGTCGCCTCCTCTTGGAAAGGAATGGCAAACTACCAAGAGTATAATTGCCTAGTCAACCTCTCTAAACTAACCTTTCGGAACCGGCGTTAAAAAGTAGGTCCCGTATATCTGTGTAAAAACAGCTAAACACACTCATCACAGGTAAGGTAAGAGCACCAGTAGTTGGCCACTTAAGGCAAATTTCTCCATCTTTCTCTTGCTAAAGCTTAAATCTTAAATTGATCCCTGTTATAAATGCAAAAAACCATGAAATGGTTCTTCTTAATTAAGGAGAAAAATCTTTCATTTTAGAATAATGAACCACACAAAGAGGAATTCATTTTTTCTAAGGTACCTTTTTGCACCAGTAGCTGGCTACCTAGGAAATCGAAAGATTGAGTAGTTGGCCATCCAAAAAGTTTGAATATAAACATATATTGCTTTAATAAATGAGAAAATTTTTGTTTAAACAATCAAAAGACGTCTAATGAGAAATTCCATAGGTGAACAAATAATTTTCTCATTTATTAAAATAAAGAAAACAGTCAATAATTTATTTTTTTCAGGATATTGCTTGATTTTTTTTGTTGTTTTAATACAATATTAAGAAAATTATTTGCAGCTAAAGTTACTAACAGCAACATAGAAGCTATTAGTTCCAGATGAAGTCTAGCTCAGAGCTCAGGTACAGAATAAATATTCCTTGTCTTGCTATTCCTTCTTGGTTCGTTTATATGGGAAACCACCGATTCCAACTGGTATTCCAGCACATCAGGACTGTCGGGCCATTTCCACAGCCGACCACATTTCACCATGGATGAAATAGTGGCTTCATTCTCATTTATGCCAGTTATTTTTCCGGGAAAAAAGGAGCCTTCGTATTTGAATATGACATATTCGCCTACACTTTTTTGAACCGCTTCCCAGTTATCTTCCCCTTGCTCATCATTCTCTTCACTTTCATTCAAAACAAGACTTTTGCAGTACGAAACCTCGGCACTGGAATCAGAGCTATTAGAAGATAATGACCGTTTTCGTTTTTCCTGTTTTCTTTTCCGCTCTTTGGCCTTTTCCTGCTTTAACTTTTCTTTCTCTTCTTTTTTCCTTTGCCTCTCCCCTGCCAGCCGTTTATTTGTTTGAAGAAATATAGTATCTGAACTCCCTTTAGGCTTCCTCCATTAATTCCAGTAAGACGCAAGAAACACTACTGGGATTGCGATAACAGTAATAAGCCATATAGTGGCTTAGACCAGTGGTTCTTAACCTTTTTAAGCTGCGTCCCAAATTTGTGAAATATGTTCATGTCGCGACCCCCCCCCCCCCCGCCAAGTCAAAAAATTAATTACTCTTTTTAGACAATACTTGAGAAGTTTTCTTCAATTTTCAATGATGACTTTTTTAACTCACATATAATATTATTTTGTAACAATTAAGATAACCAAAGGTACTTTTCGTTCTAAGGAAAATTTAATGAAAAAGAGCGTGTTTTTCATATTTTCATTTTTTATGGTATTGAATAAATCAAAATATATTTTTCAACTTATAATATGTAAAATATTTGATTAACGACTCTGCACGACCCAAAGAATATGATTTGCGACCCAATTTTGGGTCGCGACCCATAGGTTAAGAACCACTGGCTTAGACAAATACTGGTAAAAACCAGATAAATGCGAAACCAGTTAACCGATTTCTTTAAAACTTTGTTTCTGATAAAATCTATTGCTCGAATAGAGATGAAAAGCCGATTAATTTGGTATCCGAACGATGGGTTATTTTAATAAAAAAATTGAGCGATATCTCGGGTTTTGGTCTACAAAAAAACTTTTTTAGTAAACATCGAAAAAATCATATTTTTAAAAGATATTAATTATTTTGTCGAAAAGTGGATCTGTTGGTGAGCCACCAAATTTTGTGTACACTCTAGATAAAAAAAAAATTGAAAAATCGGTTAACCGAGTAATCGAGTACCCGAATAACGGGATTTCGATTTAATAAAAGATACGAATAATCTGAAACACGTTAAACGAAAAACCGGTTTCGGTTGCCATCACTATCAAAAACGGCCACCCAACCAAGATTAACTTTCATTGACTTGAAAATTAAATATACCTATACCTATATATTAATATACCTACATTTTCACACACACACATTTTCGATTGTAATTTTTTTATATTTCAAAATATTTTTTAACATAAAGCAAGATGGCCTTATTAAATAATTTATAAACCGAGAAAAAAATTAATTGATATATATATTTAAAAAAATTCCAACCTTGTTTGTGACATGAACATCCACTTTGGCTAAAGCCAAAAGTTCTTCTAGGCCGTTTACATTTCCTTCTAAAGCAGCACAATGCAGAGCAACAACGACAAGATTATCTTCCTACAAAAAATAACAATTTCCAAGAGATGTAAAATAATTTGCAAGAAATTTTCTCTGGAAAGAGACGGACTGGTAGAAATTTTAACTGAAAGTAATGGAAGGCAGCCCAGGGTTTAACTACCTACCCTGGTTTGAAAGGAAAGGAGGAACGAAAGAAGGGAATGAAAATCAAATAAATTACACCATATTTGGATATGTGATAATTTTTTTCTTTTTTCACTACCTCTGGGCTGCCTTCCATTACTTTCAGTTGAAAATAATTTAAAATATTTCTAATTTATTTTCAAAAAGGTTTGCAAATTAATATACTTTTGTCCTTTGGCAACAATTTTTTATTAAATCATAAATGATAGTTAAAAACAAGTAGGAATTATAATTCTAAGATACAAATATAATTGAATGGAGGAGGCGTGCTAAAAGTCCCATATCCTTCATTATATCGGGAAAATATTATTGTAAGCTACTCTTCCCCTTTCCTTAGTGTACTTGACCCTTCAAAAATATTCCTCGACAGCCTCCCTTGTTTGTAGCTGTGTACTGTATTCAAATGTTTATTTCCTTACCCAAGAAACTCAAATAGGTAATTTTATAATCATCATTTATATTTGGTTATAAGAAGCACCATCTTATCTATTAAAAGTAATAAATAATTAGTTTTAATGGACGCTATTCACGTTATTTTTGCATTTTGTGTAATTTTTGTTGCTCTTCTTAAATGTATTTTATAGGCGTTTGCATTAGCTGATTTATACAATATATTACTCTGTAGGATCCTGAAGGATATAGAGCAAAAATAAATTGGAGGGAGGGCAAAAATAGGATCTAAATGAATAAATGATAAAAATGAGTGAAATATTTCATTATTGGTAGTTGTCTTATTTTATAATAACCACTTTTTTGTTGTACAATAAAATTTGGCGTGTCTTTACACTATGTGACTTTACCATTGTCCTCGAAAGGGGTAGATGAAAAGATTATGTCGCTACATCAAGAGTGAAATACAAAAAAAAAAAAAATCGCCAACCGATCCAATTATATTTAAAATTTCACATTAACAAATCTGGAGATCATTCTTTAAAATTAGATCATGTTTGAATGCACTTTGATTCATGTAAAAAATCATTCGTAGATTTATCAAAAAGTTTTCTGCTCATAGTTTACATTAACTAAATAGAATTTTTTTTAAATTAAGTTGTAAGTAACAGGTTAACTAGTTACATCAGTAACTTGAACTAGTTCCTCATAATGAAAGAAACTAGTACTTGTACTCAGTTCCTTAAAATGGAAGTAGCTTACTATTATCTTAAAAGTGATGGAACTGCACAACTCTGAACTTTTCCACCACGCAATTTTCATCACTGACTAAAAAGGTGTCTCATTAAATATAAGGGAAGACAACAACAATTCCACAAAACATTATTATGGGTAGAATAATCTTTATAGTAAATGTTAACTATCAAAAACAAGTATGGAACCAGAAATAGAAGCAATTCCAGTAAGATGCAAGCAGCGATTGGAACTGGTCAACTGTCCCCAATGCTCTCAGAAGATCAATTGGTGAAATACAGGCTACAGGCACGTAGTTAAAAATTATGTGCGAGAGAGGTTCTACAGTATTAACCTATTCTGGTCTGTTTTTATTAGTTTTAAATTTATATTAAGAGACAGTCCAAAAAACAGGTCACGCCTCCTAACTTGAATTCGTCACATTACCCCAGTACTTATCCTCATATTCTTGAGGTTCTTTCGCGACAATCCACACAAAAAGTTTTAGCCTCATAACCACTCTATAAATATGAATGAAACTAAAATTTTAGGTTATTTTTTTTTAACGTGACTGTACCATTCATACTAGGAAATCTCTATATGGAACACACATACTTGCCGGGTCGTTTCCAAGCCATTGTGCTTATATCCCCTCTACTAAAAATAATCGCCCAAATATGTTTTTTTTTGTTTTTTATCAAAACTAAGAGGAAAATAATTTCAATTTTTTTTTTTAAATTACTCCGAATATATTATTCTAACAAATATTAGTTTTTCATCAAGATGGTGAAAGTCCTTCCACGAAAAAAAATAAAATAATGTTCATTTCCCCACCCTTTTTCTAACATATCTACCCTATGTAAAAATTGTCATTTTTAATTGCAATTATTTCATGTTTGGTGAGGTAAATCGTCTTCAAATTTTAACTTTATGTGTATTATGCTTTTAATGACTTATATTCCAAGTTTCAAAGACTTCTTGAATTTTCGAATTTGTGAAAGAACTACCTTAAAACAAAAAATAAATGATAATTTGTATAGATTCCTCTAATACCAGTAAATGTATGTAAAAGAAAATAAGTTTTGTGACCATGGTTGTTAAAAGAAAATGAAACGTCACGCTTGCTCTTATCCCCTCCTCATCAGATATTGTAATGTTAGGGTAAATGCCCCCAATCCCATTGTTGCGTACTTATTTTATGGATGGTCCCTGACAGAAAATTTCGGTTTTAAAAATTTTACGAGTATAATGGTAGATAGAAAAACAAGTTTCGTAAAGAAAATATTAATTTTTATTTATAGTATGTTTTACAGAAGCAGCTGGAGTTGTCTATTGGTATATAAATTAAAACCTTAATAAATTAAATAAATAATTGGTGAATTGGAGGCAATGTTTGTTTCATTTATCATAAAACACGTTCCAATTTTCTTGGATCTTCAAAGAGGGTGGATCCGGTCCCCCCACTGGCTACGTGCCTGACTAGCTGCACCACATTAGGGATCAAATGGAAACCAATACAATACAAAGATCTTGATTTACAAAATTGGATACAGTATTTAAAATATTTTACTTAGGGAAAGTGGTGTAGGTTTTAGGTGAAACATGATATTAATTAATAAAGTAAAGGGTGTGTAGTATTTAAAATAGAAACTAATGCTTTCAACAAAGATTACCACCGCCAACTAAATAATAATTCTTTATTTCATAACTAACAAAAAATATAAAAAAGGAAACTAAACTATGCCACCGGGAAGGAGAGAAATTAGTTAAGATTAGATATTAAGTTTTTATACAGGGAGATTCAAATCACTCGTGCCATCCCTTTACATGATAAGATGGAGAAAAATTTGTTATTACCAAATTCTTAGTTTAACTATCTTTTGATGACATTTCGTTTTCCAGAACAAACCGGAAGTATGTCCAAATGGACACAACTTAAAAATTTCAAATAGGAATATCGTTAGATGGATCTTTTAAAAAGAAACATCTTTTAAAGGAATAAAGTTTTGATTGTTTTAGTAAAAAAATTAAGATTTACAAAAACACAATTGTTTCAATGAAATAAAGTAACAATAATTATTTTTTAAATATTTTATTATTATTAATCGACTAAAATATTTTCTTTTTGAGGTATTGATGACCAGGTTAATGATTTTGTAAAGGAATTCGTAAATAAGTTAAGATTGAAATGATTTAAATCTACCTTTCTTAGACCTATCATATAATCACTTGAAAAAGGCTTTAAAATTAGATGCTGAAATACCATGAATAAAATGGAAAATTTAAACATAGTTTATAATTTCCCCATGGTAAATCTAGCCCCAAAAAATCTTCAAGAACGTCAACTTGACCAGCAAGACCTCAAGAAGAAAATATTTCATTGGATTAATAATAATCATTCAAGACCTTAAAAAATGAAGATTATTAGATTATTTCATTGATGTAATGTTTTTGTGATCTTAAGCCAATTTTTTTTTTTACTAAATAACATACAATTGAATTATTTTCCATATAAAAGTTGTTTCTTTTTTTATTATCAAAGGAATTCTCACTTGCCCAAATTAGCATTTCATTGGATTAATATAATAATTTGAAATTTAGAAGTTGTGTCAGATTAGATATAAAATAAAAATGTCATCAAAATCTAGTTTAGCTAAGCGTGATTAAATTTATTTCCTATCAAGTTCCAGTAAGAACACAAAGGAGTGCTCTATTCTTGTATAAATTTGAATGGATGTAAAGTGAATATACCAAATTAAATATATTAAATTAAAATGAAAATATATAATAATAATAACCGCCACCTTATAAATAAAAAACTATAGTATTTATCTCTTAGGGATAATTTATTAGTTAGTTTTTTATGAAGAATATTAATTAATTGATGCTTTGTTATTTTTCATGTTACAAGGCTTTAGATAATATATTAATTTTTTAAATATGTCAATTTAAAAATAAATGATAGTACTTTTCAACGGTATGAGTTCACTTAAGCTATATCCAAAGGAAAATAAAAAGGTATAATGTTATTGAGTGGATATTGATGAGGCAGTCCAAAAAAAGAAGATAATTTAAACTATCTTTTTATTCATAAAACGATGTTTCGGAGGTTATACACTCCTTCTTCAGGGCTTTGTCGCATTGGATTTCCTTCACTGACTTTTCAAAACCCTGAAGAAGGAGGGAATAACCTCCGAAACGTCGGTTCATGAATAAAAAGATAGTATAAATTATCTTCTTTTTTTGGACTGCCTCATCAATTTCACTTATCAGTCCGTCTCCAAAAATTACTCCAAGTATAATGTTAATCAGGTTTTGGTATTCCTATTTTTTGAAAATTTACGAATATTCAAACTAATAAGTCTGGGTGGATTTATATAAAATATTCTTTATGGATAGCCAGATCCTATTAAAAAGAAATTTAAACAGATAAACATATAAAAATAAGAAATCTAGACAAGTCTAAATAGATGATATGTATAAAGAAATTATAGCATAATCAACTAAGAAAAGAGATATTCAACTGGCTATATATGTATCTATTATTAATAAATTAATTTTTTTTTTTTTTTTTGAGAAATTCAATTCAACAAATAAATAAATTATTTAGATAAGAATATCAAACTTATTTTTTCCCCATGTTATTTACATTGTTTAAAAAAGTTAGAAAGAAATCGAAATTAATTTTCCAAGCAATAAATTTTAAATAATCAACATACTATTATATATGTATATAACTATATTTATAATTTTCTCATTAATATATTAAAGAATAATAAAAACGCTTTTAAACAAGATATACTATATATATCTTGTTTAAAAGCGATCAAACAATTCTCGTTAATGTGTTAATTATTCTAAAAAGCGCGATCAAAACAATTCTCGTTAATATGTTAATTATTCTTTAATATATTAATAAGAAAATTATAAATATATTTAACTTCATTATTTCAAGTTAGAAATATATAAATTCGGATATTATTTTCACTTAATATTTGACAAAAATTACCTGCTTTCGATTCTCTATGGAATCAAATACAGGAAACATACGATTAATATATATAACTATTAAAAAACAATCAATAACATTTTTTTTCTCTCTCTCTCTCTCTCACTCCCTCTATATATATATATATTTATATATACTTAAGATAAAAGAAAATGAAAGCCAGAATCAATGATGTATTATTGATGATTGTTTAATTTAGAAGTCAAATCTTTAGATATTTGATGACACCTTTGATTCTGGCTTTTAATCTCTTTTTTCTTAGTTAAATTGAGTATTGAGGAAATACCTACACTGAAGCTGGAATATATATATATAATTTGGTTATATACAGGTATTTATAAAAAACAATCATAAAAAGTTTAATAAATATTCATAAGTTTCGGGAGAAATTCTCCCTTTATCTATGAAAAATATGATTGTGACAGGACATAATAGGAAAGACAAAATAATATTTAAAATGCCGAATTTAACAACACAAATATTCGATCAAAATGAAAATTTCTAGTATACCATGCTTGCCATTCAACTAGCCAGCGACATAGTTTTTGACTTTTCCAATCGCGAAATTCAGAGAAAAGATTAGTTTTGGATATGATACAAATTTTAAACAACAAAAATTAATTTTACGAACATTAATTTATGTCATTTATCAAAGATTTTAATAGATATGTTTATATTGCATGGAGGAGGGTCTTGTACCCTCGGGTGTCAAACACAACCACTAGTACGCTTTCCGTGCAACTAGTCAGACCTTTGAGACCATCACCTCCAAACATGCAATATATAACTAAAGCCAAGTATTTTCACTCCAAACAAACAGATTAGAAAAGTAAAAATTACTTTTTTTACAGTTTTCTGTTAAACCTCCTGATGAAGGGTTCATAGCCCGAAATATGTATAGAGATAAATAAAAAATCTCCAAAATAATTTAAAAGATTTTTTAATTTTTTAATTTTATTTCCTCTTTGTGAAACACCACTATAACCCGTTAAATAATAATTCCTTTGTTTAATATGTTTCACTATAAACCAACACCGCTTTCCCTAAACTTTAGTAAAAATTACTGCTTAACTGAAATAAAGATTCAGCATCGGATCAATGCAGAGGCAAATTTTTGTAAAGAAATGAGTATCTATTTGAGAAAGAAAGATTGAATTTTTTCTCAAAATCAGCTTGTGATATATATATAATCAATTAATTTTACGAACATGAATTTAGGTAATTTATCAAAGATTTTAATAGATATGTTTATATTGGATGTAGGAGGGTCTTGTCCCCTCGGGATGAATGTCCTAAATTCATGTTCGTAAAATTAATTGATTATATGTATATCACAAGTTGATTTTGAGAAAAAATTCAATCTTTCTTTCTCAAATAGATACTCATTTCTTTAAACAAAAATTAAATTAACACAAGGTAAGATAGATATTGTTTTTCCAAGATTTATTAGGAATTTTTGGAAAAAAAATTAGTTTTCTATAAATATTTTTATTATTAACTAAGAAAATAATAAATTTCAAGACAACCCACAGCACTGTCAATTTTTTCAAAATATTTGTTTACTTATTTGCTTTATAATTTCCTTTAAATCATCTATTTTTCATATTTTTCTTTGATAAAGGAAGTATTTCCCCCGAAACGTTTAATATTTAATAAAAATTTTATGATTGTTTTTGTATAGAGAACTGTATTCATTTAATTCAATAAACAATCAAGAATTTTATATATATATTATATATAGTTATTTTATAGCATATATACCTATATATTGTATATAACTAAATATATATATAATATATATATATTATATAGTTATTTATTTCATATACCTATATATTTTATATAAGTAAATAAATATATATTTATATATAGTTATTTTATAGAATTACATATATCTATTAAAATAGATTTACCTCATCAACTCTGATTTCTTGAAAATGAGCATTATCATTAATGTTTTTATAAACCACCATAATGTATTTACAGGATTATATTTATATAGAATAATTAAAACATATAAAAAATATGCATTCTCTTAGGAAAATTGTCATTTTTTAAATTATTTATCATTAGCTGAGAATAAAAAAAAATCAAATTTAGTTTAAAAAAAAGACAAATAAGAAAAATTAAAAAAAAATCAATAGGCAAGTTGGCGTAAAGCACGCAGTACAATCGAAACCTCTGGTATAGGACAAGGGGAAAGTAAGGGGAGAATATGAACTGGGCGCCAACTTTGGAACCATTAATAAGAAATTAAATGAATTTTTTATAAAATTTTATAAATAACTAGTGGAATGATTATTTTTTGGCAGCAAAGATAATGCCATCAATTTGATCTTTTCTGTTAAATAATTTTAGTCTTATTTTAAGAAATTATATCTGTTTCTTTAATTAATTAAATTTCTTTGTAATATCTTTTAATAAAATAGAAAAATATCTATGTAATTGTATATGTAAAAACTCTTTTCCTTGAATTATTATTATAGCGTTAATCGAATTAGACAATATCCCAAAATAGTAGTGTTTAGGTATTGAAGCTTTTAAGGCCATCTTGCTTATTAATAGCATAGAGTAATATAGAGTGGAAGGCTCCATAAGGAACCAATGTATTTTAGCGTATACAAGTTACAGAGCTCTGTGGCGAGTCCAGGGCGAAACCATTGGGCAATAAAATGGCGGAAACCGCTCTCTTAGGGGCGAATTTTGGTGACATTATCAAGAGTAAAAAATACGCTTATATATATATATATATATATATATATAACATAAAGGGTATGTATCTTTTATCTATGACAAAGGCTTTGAATGTTCTATGATCTTTGGATAGCTCTTAAGAACTAAGAGTTTTCGCCCTGCAGTCGCTAGAGAGCGCTTTTTCTATATACGATAGCCTTCCTCTCTATATTACTCTATGATTAATAGATGATTATTATTAATTTAGTTAATCAAATTATAAAAATTAAATAAATAAAAAAAAAAAATGTAAGTCAATATTTAACACTAAATTACCGATATACCGGTAAATTTTTTTATTAAAGTTTAATATATATTTACATAAAATAATCACAGATGAATATATAAATGTATACTTATAATTCATTTCTTAGCTAGCTTTGCAATTAGAAATTTAAAATCTAGATCAGATATTAAAAAAAAAATTTAATGTATCATTACAATTAAATAAATAAAATATAAATATAATGTACTAGTATTCTACAAAAAAATATAAAATTGCAAAAATAAAGATTAACTTAAAGCAATGCCAAAGCCATTTAAACCAAATTAAAATTAATTATATATAGATATATATAGATAATCATTATAATTTTATCTCTATATATCTATATATATATACACACCAATATATGCAGATAAAAAACTATTGAATCTTAAAAAATAATTTTCAATATTAAATAATTTTTGGAAATTTACAAGACCTATCACTTACTTTGTGATGATATATCTTGAATTTACTATGCTGTCTTAGTCTAATGCTCATAGTCACTACATTTATACAATATTTCCAATTCAACCAAGCATTTTTATTTTTTATTTGATATGTGTTTAGTTGTTTTCCGTTTTTTAATTTTAAAATGAAATCAATTTCCTAGAAGGAATCATTACATAGGATTAGGACTTGTTCTCTTTGGGAAACCTATATGGTGATCAAGATTTGTAGGATTTATAGAGTAAATTACATCGTTTCGAAGCCAAGGATGCTCTAAACATTCATCAGCGGTTGATCGTGATCTAGGATTTTTGATCAAAAGTTGGGAAATGAAATCCTTTGCCAGTTCCGACACACAAGCAAAGTATTCTTCATCAAATGAATATAAACCAGATACAATCTTAGTAAATGTATCTTGATTATTCTCTCCGAGGAAAGGTGATGCACCACTTAACCTGAAAAAATTATAAACAAATAAATGTAAATATTTGATAAAATTTGATCAATTTATTTTTTAACAAAGAATCAGTTTTTTATAAATGGTAAAAGCCCACAAGTTCTATAAATCGAAGCCGCAGCAGCGGGACGCATATACCTACTTTGAATCCGGTCCGTTTATTAATGTTTTTATTTAAAATGTACGAAATTCTGACCCTTTCAACTTGAAATAACATTATTAAGAAATGCAGAATATTGGTTGAATAAATAAATATATGAATAAGTAGATCCATTTATCTACTTTGACGTCAACTAAAAACATATCGTCGGCTTAGAGTGTTAACCTGCTAACTCCATTTTTTATCAAATATGACATATTAATACCGTTCGGAAGAAAAAGTGATGCAGTATCGTCCAAGTAAAACTGCTACTTAAAATTACGATCGTAAGTTGTAGAAAAAAATGTGAAAAATATTTTTTTCCATAACAACAATATTAAATTTTGTTTGTTTTTTCTCTGTCCTATAAAATTTCCTTGTTGTGAGTTAGCAGGTTTACTCTCTAAGGCGACGATATTATTCTTTACAAACTGAAATGCGTGTGGCTGAATTTCTTTTCCGCCAGCTGTTACTTTCGTCTTGAATGTGTGTTCACAGTGTAATCTTAGAAAAGTGCACCACCAAAATAGCGGATAACTCATCAAAAAATAATTTTTTGCTAAGAATATTGTTTTGTTGGTAAGATAAATATATATTTAATACACATTCTAGTTTGTTTATGTTAGAAAATATGTATAATTAAGAAATATTAGGGTGCCAGCTTTTGGTACACGAATATATACTCTGGGTCAAACTCTGACATGCTTCTCAAATTTGCAATCATGAATAAATATGGCATGATCCTAATTCTGATATTATATTTCTTCTACAATTCCGGGGTACATATCGCCCAGATATTTGATGAGTACATAGTCATTCATGTTGATTTGCAGATCCTCATGATCTGATCCACTTTCTTCTTCTTTGTCGTCTATAACAGCGTCTTTATTTAATTTTTGTGCTTTTTTCTCATCCCTGATTCTTTTCCTCTCTTGCTTCTCTTTTCTTTCTTCAAATGGTAATTTCTCCATTCAGTGGACGTAGCTACGGATGGTATTTTTTCTTGCTTTATTATTTACAGGCGTTTGAGGCCAAAAAAGACAACGTTTAAATGGTGAAGGCACTAGAATAATAGTGTCAGAATTAGGATCATGGCATATTTATTAATGATTGCAAATTTGACAGGCATGTGCAAAAAATGATTTTTTGATGAGTTATTTTGGTTGTATCCTAATTCTGACACTATTATTCTAGTGCCTTCACCATTTAAACGTTGTCTTTTTTGGCCTCAAACGCCTGTAAATAATAAAAAAAGAATAAAGAAAGAAAAAATACTGTCCGTAGCCACGTCTACTGAATGGAGAAATTACCATTTGAAGAAAGAAGAAGAGAAGCAAGAGAGGAAAAGAATCAGGGATGAGAAAAAAGCACAAAAATTAAATAAGGACGCTGTTATAGACGATAAAGAAGAAGAAAGTGGTTCAGATCATGAAGATCTGCAAATCAACATGAATGACTACGTACTCATCAAATATAGGTATAGGCGATATGTACCCCGAAATTGTAGAAGAAATGTAAGACGATAATGCATTAGTAAGTGTAATGGAAAAATGTGGACAATTTGGATGGAGATGGCCAAAAGAAAAGGATTCTCTAACCGTACGAGTTTTTGGATATCACAAAAAAAATTTCTGCTCCCATCCCTATAAATAAAAGAGGCGCATTTATAAAGTCAAAGAAATGTGTTTATAATAATTATTTAAATATGTACATGTTTTAATTCCAATAAATTAACATTTAAGCAATTAGTCATGGTTTTTAATAATAACAAACTAACAAAACATTCTATGTCAGAATTAGGACCAAGCGAAATTTTTAATATCAGAATTTGGTAGAAAAATATGTAATGCATTTAATTGATTTTTGCACAATATAATATATTTAATATGGGTAAAACTTAAACAAAATGAAATTAAAACCTTCAATTTCAACGTATTTAAAAAATTATCACATTTTTACGTAATTATATATATATTTTGTCGTACGTTCAAGTGGTATTAGCTCTTATAGTGTCAGAATTTGGTACATTTACCTTACTATAAAAAATTACAACCACGGACATGTACATGAGCTCGAAAATAAGAAGGATCTGAGTATAGAATTTTCAATTAATTAATAAATAAAACTTATTTGATTCCAGCCCTCCCTTTTTTAGGCTAAGGTCTCTATGCAAGAGCTTCCCTTAGCGGCACGATATTTGGACAACTCATCCGTGTAAACCGAGTGACCACATCGCGGGTTAGGTGCTAATGGGCATCGTTAAGCCCATAGGTGAAATTCTAGTTAACCAACAGGAAGTTTTTTGCAAAGAATATTAGATTTATGAATATTATTTTTGGATTTTAATGTTTGACTAGATCAGAAAATGGCCGGGGATTGAATATCCCATTTGATCCAATGAATTTATTTGTTTAATTTGAATTTCAAGTTTATTGACTCAAGGCGTCTAGTCTACTGGTAGGTGTGACCACTTTATACTATATACTATCGTAGGCACAAGCTACCTATCTATTAATTAGACTTAAAAGTGCCTTCTTAGGCGTGACCTTTACTTTACACTCATAACATTTTTAAGCCAATTACATTTTCGCAATATCACATACTTTTTATAATTTTTCTCATTAGTATATCAATTATCCTTTGATATACTAATGAGAAAAATTATAAAAAAATTTTAACATCATTATTTCAAGTTAGAAATATATAAGTTCAGATATTATTTTCACTCAATATTTGACAAAAATTTCTTATATTTGATTCGCGATTGAATCAAATGTAGAAAACATTCGATTCATATACTTTTATTTAAATTCGATGAAAATTTTCTCAGAAATTATAATATAAAAGGTATTTTGTGCTAGGTCCGCTTAACTTCCTGAAACTGTCAATGTGGCCCTCGGAACTAAAAAGTTGGGAGACCCCTGGTGTACAATATCCTCATAAATTCGCCAAAATAAACTGTTAAATGCTTATTGTTTTTTTAATCATTGTCTTAAATATCTTAATATATGAATAAATGGACTTTTAACATTTAAAAAAAAAATACGAAAGGACAAAAATCAGTGGGAAAACCTGAATTTAATCCAGAAAACAATTGAACAAATTTTTTTTAATTTTTACTGAAATTAAAATCCAGTCGAGTTAAATAAAAGCAAATAATGAAAAAAATAAATATATAAGCTCGAAACACCCACACACGAAGACGAGTGGAAGGGGAAGACAAGGACAAGCAAGCGACATATTAGATTGAGACATCAAGCAGTAGAGAGTCAATTTAAAACGCTCAATTCAAACACATTGTTAATATACAATATTTAATAACCAGATATTATATAAATTCACTTATATTAAACATCATTGTTAAAACTAAATAAAGGACTTGAAATTTCGAGTTATAAGTGGGATGGGTGCGAGGTAGATAAAAATCGTGTTCCACTGAAATGTGAATGTTTATTAATATATACAGATATTTACAATGAGTTTTATATTATTTACCTGAAATGTGAAACTCGAAATTTCAGGTCCTTTATTTAGTTTTAACAATGATGTTTAATATAAGTGAATTTATATAATATCTGGTTATTAAATATTGTATATTAACAATGTGTTTGAATTGAGCGTTTTAAATTGACTCTCTACTGCTTGATGTCTCAATCTATTATGTCGCTTGCTTGTCCTTGTCTTCCCCTTCCACTCGTCTTCGTGTGTGGGTGTTTCGAGCTTACATATATATATAATATTTCGTTGAATTCACAAATAAATATTCATCCTAACATAAAATTAACACTGGAATTAGAAAAAGACAATAGATTACCATTTTTACTTTATTAGATGTATCAATTGAAAAGGGAGATTATATATTGAAATTTAATGTTTTAGAGAAGTTCTGATCTATGGAGTGATTTACACCAATATTGCCAGCCCTTTATTTCCTTAGTGGAAAGTGCTCGCAAGTCTCAATATTCTACGAGCAGACCACAGTGACAGCTACCAGCTACAATCGTCTACATTATAAATAGTTGGAGATAAGTTGTTTTACTACATTGTAGTAAAAAGGCAACGAGGTCTCCAAACAAGAAAAAAAAATTACCAAAGCTTGGCTAAGCTATCTTTTGATGACATTTTCGATTTCCAGAACAAATTGAAAGCATGTTCAATTAGAAAGTTAAAAATACGAGTATATAATAAGTGGAGTATCGTGGGAAATATCTTTCAAAAAGAAACAACTTTTATAGAGAAAAAATTTGATAGTACTTGCCGAATTTTAGAAAAAAAAAAAAAATGGGCTTAGAGTCACAAAAACATAACTTGAATGAAATGTTATTGTTTTTCTTAAGGTGTTTTATTAATACATTTAATTAATTTTTTTAGTAGTCTAGTGAATCATGATAATGATTTGAAAGATTTTTTTTGAGGTTACAGTACCCGCGACGAAACTGAAAAATAAGACATTTTCTAGTTTATTCACGATGTTTCGGCATCTAATTTTGAAGTCATTTTCAAATGATGATAGATGTATGAAGTTAAGTTAACTCATTTTAATTTCAAATTAATTTTCCGATTTCATCAAGACTCTCTCTCGAAAGATCTTTCAAATATGAAGCTGATTATCAGTCCCAAAAAATAGTATTTTTATCTATTAATAATAATAAAACAGCAAAAAAAAATTTTTAAGAAAAAAATAAAACCGACTTCAAAAAAATTAAATGCAACAAATAAAATACACTAAAAGGTATAAAATAATTATTATCTTATTTAGTTACAACTAAACGACGAAATATTAACATGAAATTACTTTTTGAAGTCGGTTTCAAACAAACTATACCTATAAGCGAGCGTACCCACCAAACGTACTAAGTAAGATCCGTCGAGTGCGATTCATAAAAGGTATATGTTTGGCACCGACTTAAAAAGTAATTTCATGTTAATTTTTAGTCGTTTAGTTGTAACTAAATAAGATAATAATTATTTTATTCCTTTTAATGTATTTTATTTGTTGCATTTAATTTTTTTGAAGTCGGTTTTATTTTTTTCTTAAAATTTTTTATTTTTCTCTTTTTAATGATGTTATTAATAGTGATCCTATCATCAGAACTTGACCAAATTAATATTGCACCATCCCTAAGATACCCCCTTTCCAATAAAAAAAGAATCATCGAAATCGGTTCATAAACAAAGAAGTTAGTCCTGAACAAACCTAACAAAAAAGGTCTAATACTTACGAAAAAAAATGGGACCAATCGGAACGTAGACTGGACCCAATGCAAATTTTTTTTTCAAAATCGGTTCACAATTGGTGGAGAAATGAGGTAACATAGGCACAAAAAAAAAAAAAAAAAAAAATTCAGTCGAATAGAGAACCTCCTCCTTTTTTTGAAGTCGGTTAAAAAAGTACAATTACATTTAAGTAAGGTTAATGTGTTCAAATGATTAATTTTTTACTATTAACCCGGCCAAGTGCGAGTCGGATCGGATATTGAGGGTTCCGTACCTTTTATCTCCAAACATAGTTAAGATATCAAATTCGTTCTTATATGTCGTTGCTAAAGATGGAAGAGTGATTTTTTCATAATTTTAAGTTAAGCCTTTTCTAAACGGCGACAGGTAAAAATATCACCTAAAAGAGGTCATTTTAGAACTCCCTAACTCCAATATTTTAAATCGGAATAAATTAAAAAAAATTAAATAAATTTATAATTTTCTCATTAATATATCAAAAAATAATTAACATATTAACGATAATTGTTTTTGATCGCGCTTTTTAAACAAGATATATATCGCGAGACTACTGCTGGTTGAGGCTATTGGAGTCTGCTGAGTCTTAAGCCTGGACCAATAAAGAATGATAAAGATATGATCCATTTAGCTATAAAGCTATAATCCAGCATCATTTCGTGTTTAGCCCGCATGACGTTTTTTATATCAAACATTGATATGGACCACCAAATGAATTTGAAATCTGAGATGTTATATATTCAATCTCCCAGTCCAGCGCGCTAGATCTGGTAACACGTATGTTAGGTGTTTGCTATTGATTAATCATAAGTTTCCTGTATTTGATTCGATCGTGAATCGAAAGCAGGTGATTTTTGTCAAATATTAAGTTAAAATAATATCTGAATTTATATATTTCTAACTTGAAATAATGAAGTTAAATAAATTTATAATTTTCTCATTAATATATCACCTGCTTTCGATTCACGATCGAATCAAATACAGGAAACTTATGATTAATTAATATTAAAAAATTAAGCCTTATTGTTAGATATCTTAACTTATTTACTTCACATTTTTGGATAAAAAAATATTTTTTATTTTTGACATCCCAAAATTAATCATTTGATTAAAATATTAATATAAATTGTTTTGAGGGAAGATGGATACATACATATATTACAGACTTTGTAGCGACACTAATAGGGTTTCTAAAAGGAACCTTATAAAACGGTAAGTACAATCAATTTTTTTTGTTTCTTTATGTAAGTTCTATCTACCCCGCTTGACACATAATCCCATTTGAAATTTTGAGTATTGTATCTAATTGAACATACTTACGGTTGGTTCTGGAAAAGGAAAATGTCATCAAAGCTAGTTTAATTAAAATTTTTCCGCCATCTACCTATGTATATCGTTTCAGTAAGAAAATAAAGATGTGACAGGTGGTATAATATATAAATCAATCATTTTAGTAATAACCAAAGAGTAATATAGAGTGGAAGGCTACCAAATATCGAAAAGCGCTCTTTAGCGGCTCGGGGAACATTATTCTTAGTCCTTAAGAGCTATTCAAAGATCATAGACAAAGAATATTCAAAGCCTTTGTCATAGATAAAAGATTCATACAGACTTTGTGCTAAACGTTCATTTATAAAATTTTCCAACGTACAAATTTATAGATTAAAATATTATTAAATATGCCTAATTCTCGACATCAATTTTTTGTGAAAGGTTGCACAACACAAAATCAGATAAAAAACATACTTTTTTAAAACGACCTAAAAATCCTGAAATGTAAGTACCCTATATAAAATTAACTAGTAATTTATTTCTTTGATTTTTATATCTTAATTCTTTAATAATTTAATTATAGAACTAAAGAGAGGGGTTCCAACCATTTTATTGCCCATTTCGAACCGCCAGAGAGCTCTGTAACTCGTATACGCTAAAATACATTGGCTCCTTATGGAGCCTTCCACTCTATATTACTCTATAGTAATAACCTAATAACTTTTAAAAAAGTTACCTATAAAATACTTTTATGTTTTTTAATCGAAAATATAAATTATACTAACATATTATAAGCTATTACACCAAGAGCCCACATATCTGTAGCAGTCGATAAAGGTTCATAATTTACAATCTCAGGCGCAACAAATTCCGGAGTTCCAAACATGGCTCTGATCGTGTGACTTTCAGGATCAGAGTTAAGTCGTTGAGAAAGTCCAAAGTCGATGAGCTTAATTTGAGAACAATCGCTGTTTAGCAACATATTTTCAGGCTGAAATAAACATTTTTTATTAAAAAAAATTAAACATTAAAATAGTATTAATATTTTTTAAAAGTAGGACTCAAGTACTTTTTTAATTTTTTATTATTTTGGATTATTGGGCTATTTTTTTTAATTAATCCACTGAGAAATATTATCATTAAAAAAATGTCGATATCTCTAGTATTTTATTTTTTATCAGAGAAAATATGTATCTTGGATAGCTTAATCTAAAATTTTATTACAATTTCTGATTTTGGGGGATATTTATTCATATAACTTTATGACTTACAAGTTTTTATCTTATATATTTTACGAGCTACAATGCTCTGACAGACAAACAGTCATTTTAGCGACACTAGAAGGGTTCAATTTTACTTTTATGAGAAACCCTAAAAAATGATTTTATAAAATCTAATATATAGGATTTAGAGAATATCGATCATAGTAATGAAGTTTAAAATTATAAAAATAATTGAAGGCCGCCCATAAAATTTGTCAGACTATATATACTAGTAATTTTTATCACCCCCTCAAAGCCTATTACAATTTTGCAGCCCACCTATATAATTAGATCACGATACCCTCAATGCCCACTCTCAGAATGAAGAATGAAATTATATTTATTTAAGATAGTTCTTTCGCGACAATCCACACAAAAAGTTTTAGCCTCGTAACCTCTCTATACATATGGACGGTGCTAAAATTTTAGGTTATGTTTTTTTAACGTGACTGTACTTCTCACACTTATATCCTCTTTATGAATGGATCGTTTCAAGCCATTGATATTATATCCCCTCCACTAAAAATAATCGCCCAAATATGTTTTTTTTTTATTTTTTATCAAAACTACGAGGTAAGTAATTTCAATTTTTTTTTAAGTTACTCGAAATATATTATTCTAACAAATATTAATTTTTAATCAAGATGGTGAAAGTCCTTCAATGAAAAAAAATAAAATAATGATCATTTTCCCACCATTTCCCAATCTACCATATGTAAAAAATTTCATTTTTGCAATTATTTCATGTTTGGTGTGGTAAATCGTCTTCAAATTTTAACAGTGTGTTTATTATGCTTTTAATGACTTATATTCCAAGTTTCGAAAACTTCTTGAATTTTTGCATTTGTGAAAGAACTAACTTAAAAGAAAATAATATTTGTGAGTATGGTTGTTAAAAGAATAAAAATGAATGTGATGTACCCATGTGACAAAATGTTTAGAGCGACCCCCCTGCCCCACTCCAAGCTAGGCTAGGCTAGGCCCTCTCCAACCTTGCTGTATAAGGGCCCTTTGAATGAAAAATAATTATTATTTGTTTATTCTCAGATGGTCATTCTCTTTATAAATATATGACAAATGAGAAAGTTTAATATTTATTAGATATTTATAATGAAAATGTTTATAAAATATTTATCATTTATTTTTAGAATCTAAATTAGTTTGTAGTAAAAATATTGAACGTTTATTTACTATACCTTCAAATCCAGATGAGCAATATTTTGTGAATGTATGTGAGTTAAAGCGTCAAGTATTTGTTTAATAAATAGCTTTGTTTCATGTTCACTTAAGCAATCTTTTTGGAAAATATACTGGCAGAGTTCCCCCCCTTCAACTCTGAAATTAAGTAAAAATTAGTACTTCCTTAATGAATAATATTAAACTATATTCAAACGCCTCCCGGCTGATCCTTTTGTATATAATAAAAATCTTTTCTTCGTTCCCTAATTTAATTTAATTTATATTTGAAAAATATGTGATTGGAAATTAAGTTGGTTAATTTTTTTTTTTGTTGTTAAATTAAATAAAAATATAAATTCTATATTTGGCCATTGATGGCCAGGTTGGTTAGTTAGCTTGTAAGTCTTTACCGATTAGAGAACCCATGGTGTTAATTGCATATTAATTTGAATTTTCTATTAAGTATATTAGGTTTCGAATTAACATTTAAATATGGCTTCAGAAATAGGGGTCAGGAACATTATGAAGTTAAAATAAAGGCGAGTTTTTGTTGTATTTCACAGAAATAAAAAAGTTCTCTCCCAGTCTCATGAACTCTGAAGATGGGTCAACAAGCTGAAATATATTGAGGTTCATAAAAACATTTTTTAAGGTAGTTGTTCCGCCAAATGGGTTTTCTTAGGATTTTTTTGAAATATAGAGAGATTATTATTTAAATATTTCTGCATCGATTGGTGGCAAAACGAAATTTATGAACAATATAGTTCTGGAGATATTAAATTCCAAAGATAGAGTTTTTTAGACTCTTATACATTGCACTATTCGGGATATCGGAAAATTTACATACATATTTAATTATAATTAAAAAACCCTTCCTACCATTTTTATAAAAAACTAAACTAACATTAAACAATAACCAATACATATTTTAAGACAATTTTGATTCATAGTTACAACACAGTTTCTGAGATAATAAGGAATTAATAATGAAAAATGTATAAAAAAAATTACACTAAAACAATTTGGCAACAGCACATTTATTTAACCAGCGAAAGATGTATAAAGCGCGCACGCGCTAGATTTTTTTCAAAATTATAATTTTCATAAGGTGTAACGTAGGCGTTGATGACATTTGTTAAAAAAATAACAAAACGATTTTTATAGAAATAAATCGACCTTTAAAATGTATTTTATCTGTCATTTTAATATAAAAATATTGAATCTCTTACAATGGTGCCAAATTTGTCAAACGAGCACGGGATTGGCTAGAATTGGTACATAAACAGCAAAAAGTTTTGGGCTTATGAACTATGAATCCTTATTGTCTGTTCTATATACTCTAGCATTAACTTTTTGCTAGTATTGTCGCAAAACAACTACCTTAAATCTTTTATTTCCGTGAAATACCACAAAAACTCCCCTTGATTTTAATTTACATAATGTTTCACTATAAATCAACACATAATTCTTTTAGTTTCATTATGTAGTTAATAAGAAATTGGGATTAATTTTTTATTTACACCATAGATGATATAATTTGAAAAAACTTCCAAGGCATATAAAAATAAAATAACAAAAATATTTATGAAAAATTAAATGAATGCATTTACAATTCTAAAACTAATATCACTTCATTTTTATTATCAAAGACTTGATGAAGAGTCACAATATTATGATGACTAAGTTGACAAAGAAGATCAACTTCACGTCTTATGTCTTCTTGGCTTAAACCTCTTGTAACTCGTCGTTTCCTTACAAACTTCGCAGCATATCTTCTACCAGTTGCCTTCTCAACACAAATTCGTACAACAGCAAAATGTCCTCTAAAAAAAAAAAAAATAATAATATTTTTAAGTTCAATTTCTAAAATTCTATTTATTTATTAATGGAAAAATGCGATCCATCATATTTATATTTTTACTTTACCATACAGGGTATGGACAAGTATTGTAATGGTGCATGAAAAAAAGTGTTTTTTTTGCTTCTTTTTTTCGAAATATCTCAAAAACGGCTGAAACTATTTTGATTTAAAAAATTGAGCGAAACCATGGCATTTCGGTCTACAAAAAAGCCCTAATAAGTGAACATCGAAAAAATTATATTTTTCGAGATAATAATTGATTTGTCAAAATGTCTGTTAGTACGTTTCCAAATTTTTGTGGACGAGCTAGCTCAAAAACTAGTGTGAATATCAAAACCAAATTTCACACTTAGTTTTAGTGCATTGAGATTAAGAGCTGATTAGATTTTGGTCCATATCGACCCAAAATTCAGGGGGATGGAGGGGGGGGGTTAAAAATGAAAAATCTAGGCCATTTGAGCAAACTCAACCAAATTTTGTATTCATAATCAGTGGGACTCTAAACTAACCACCCAAGGGGGGGGGGGGGGGGTGAAAATCTAGGCCCTTGTACCAAACTCAACCAAATTTTGTATACATAATCAGTGGGACCCCAGAAGTCTAAAAATGCAACAAATAACCCCCCCCCTACATGATTATAAATAATTTTATTAAATATTAAATCTAAGTGAGGGGTCAGGTTGTATGGTAAAGTCATGTGGATGGCCACATCAGAACGTGTCAGTTTATTTAATATATTATAATGTGATTTTTATTCCTATCGTGAGACCTCTTGTTCATGGAAGTGTTATTAATTTGTAATTTACCACAAAAAATAATAAAAAAAAAAATAAGACGTCTAAAATGGATTCTGTGATGGAAATTTATTACTTGTTGGTAAATTACTTGAAAAACTATCAGTCTGATTTATTTATTGAGAAGGTAAATTACTTAGATGTACCATATATTTAAACAATAAAATAAAAAAACAAACACTTTAAGAAAAATTTTATGCTAAAGAACCCAAAAATAACAACAATGGTCACCTTTTTTTTAATGATTTTGATGTGAGAAGGCGATACACCAAAAAGGTGCATCCCCTAAAGGCCTGGGTTGGCCCCTCCATCGTGAAAGGAAGAAGAAGAGGGGATTTTATGGGCTGGATAGAAGTCGAAGGTATCTGTGGGTGCGGGTCTTAAACAACTGAAGGTTATAAGTCGTAGGGAAGACGGTAGCTGGAAGCATGTTCCAGTCTCTGGAGATTATAGGGATAAAAGAGTTGGTGAAACTTCCCAAAAAGAGAAGATAAATGTGAAAATTTCAGGACCATTAGCTTAACCTCACATGCCTCTAAAATCCTATTCAAAATAATCCAAAGAAGAATGGAAAAAGAGTTGAAGAAAATCTGGGAGAAGACCAGTTCGACTTTAGAAGAAACAGATGCACCCGAGAAGCAATTCTCTCTCTTTGACTAAAAATAGAAAGGGCTTTAAACTGGGAAGAGTTTGTCTGCATTGGGTTCATAGACCTAGAGAAAGCATTCGATAACATCAACTGGGAAATTTTGTTCAAAATTTTAAAACAGGCGGGGAATAAAATTTGGGGCGAGAAGACTAATTTACAATATATACCAAAACCAGGTGGCAATAATAAAAATTGAATATGAACAAAGAGAAGCTAAAATAAAAAAAGTTGTAAGACAAGGAGGTGTGATGTCACTCATGATTTTCAACTTACACATAGAAGAAGCGATAAAAGAATTCAAGGATAAAATTGATAAAACAATTGAAATCCAAGGACATGCTAAGATTTGCTGATGACATTGCTCTTCTAGGAAGCAACAAAAAAGAATTAGATTATACTTTGAACGGAATCAACCAAATCCTGATAGAAGAAATCAAAATGAAAATAAACAAGAGTTAAACCAAGGTCCTAGTTTGTACAAAGAAAGAACAAACGAATCAGGAATGTATAAAAATTGACCAAGAAAACCTGGAGTTAAGGAATTCCGCTATCTAGGACGGCCTTTCCCTGTACTACAGATACTATCATGGTGTCTGTTCAGTAGAGCTGAAATCAATTATCCCTAGAGCCTTCTTTGCTAGAAACACGCGGTTTTCGAAAGCTCAGCACCCTTTCGCTGTCAAATTGGATAAAAGCCGAACCAACGCTTTGGCCAACTCTTTTATCCCTATGACCTCCAGAGACTGGAACTCATTTCCAGCCACCGTCTTTCCCGCAACTTATAACCTTCAGCTGTTTAAGACCTTCAACTCCTACCCACCCCATAAAACCCCCTCTTCTTTTTTTCACGATGGAGGGGCCAACCCGAGCTTTTAGTGATGCAACTTTTTGGTGTATCTCCTTCTCACATCAATACATTAAAAAACCAGACCGATTACAATACTTTCCCCATGCTTCGCATTGGATAAAGTAAAAAAAGTAAAATTACATGGGATGGGAAGAGCCAAAAAGAAATTAAATCACGAATTGCCCAAGCTAAAATGGGGTTTAATTAATAAAACAAAAACTGTTATGATCCTACTCAATCATCTTAGAAAATAGGAAGATGTATTGAAGACATATGTATGGAGCATAGCCATGTATGGATGTGAAACCTGGAGAATTGGAGAAGCGGAGAGAAAAAGACTGGAAGCTTTGGAAATGTGGAGCTACAGAAGAATGATGAATATCAAATGGATGGATAAAGTTACAAATGAAGAAGTTTTTGAAAGAATAGGAGAAAGAAGAATTCTGTGGAAGAGTCTGAGGAAGAGAAGAGGTCAGATGATGGGGCACACACTGAGACTCGGGGGATTGTGACAGTGTTCCGCAAAGTGTGTGCCGCGGCACTCTGGTGTACCGTTGTCATTAGTTGGTGTGCCGAGGAAAAATGTCAAGTTTTGTGAAGATAATACACATAGCTGAGAGTTATGCGAGCAGCCTTATCAACGATTGCTCCAAATTTTGATCGCCTGTGTTCATTTAAACAGGCTCACATTTCTCATTAAACATCTTTTCATATTATAAATAAAACCCGTGAATCTATTATTTATTATTAAAATGGACATGAACCAACTAAATTTTTCATATTAAATTGATTTTAATAATAAATAAATATTAAATAAACATTGGTTTTTTCTTTGGCGTACCTCTAAAACAGGGGTGTCCAACCTTTTAGCTTCCCTGGGCCACATTGGAAGAATATGAGCTTTTTTGGGTCACACATAAAATACACTAACGCTAATAATAGTTGATAAGCAAAAAAGATAGAATATGTACTTAATATACTTAATTAAGCTTTGTTACTTTATAAAAGAGACAAATCAGCAACATAAAGTTATAGTGAGAAGTTTGTCATTGTTTTTGGTATATTAATCCGTCGATATTTGGCTCAAAGGAATTCTCAAAATGCCCATCAAATATTTTAGATATAGCTTCATTCTTTGTGTGCTTCATACTTGAAAATAGATGGTTGAATAAATAAAATTATTTAAGAATCACTTTATGAATATCTCATTGCAAAATAACGTGTTAAATTCAAAAATTAATTACTCATAAATTAATAGCAAGTGAAAAATATTGTATTTTTAGTAATATCACTGGAATTTTTAGTCGCAATCTCATATAGTTTGAAAGTTTGCGTTTTTTGTCGGGCCACATTGATAGTCATCTTGGGCCGCATGCGGCCCGCGGGTTGGACAAGCCTGCTCTAAAATTTCTTGATTTGGTAGCTGTACCTTGAACACAAGACGTTTGCGGAACACTGGCTTAGAGATATCAAGGAGGGGGAGGTGGGAAAGAAAAGGGGAAGGCCCAGATTAGAATATTTCATTCACATAATTAAGAATGTGGGTCATTTAGAGAGGTCAAAGAGACGATTGGAGACGGGTGATTGTGTCAAACCAGTCTTAAGACTGTGATGATGCTAAATAACAGTTAGAATATCATATATAGCAATAACATTCAATTGTTTAGGTAGATAAACAAAATATTATAGACAGATATTATGGTATAGAACTTATCTATTAAATTGTCAAATATATATGAGAACAATTAAAATATCCATCTTAATTAACCATAGAATCTTCCCAATGCCAATAAATAATATAAAAACAAAACAAACATAGAATCTCTTTTAGTAATCACACATTCATTACAGGAATTGACTAAAATGTTAAAAAGTGATGGTGTCAGATAGAGAACGTTATTCAAGTATTTTTAAAATTTAAAAAAAATGATTCTGAGAATTTCGATATACTATATCAAGGGCTAGATCATCATTATCAGTCGTAAGACTGGTTTGACACTACCACTTGTCTCCAATTCATCGAACTCTTTCACTTATCTAAAAGTGTCACAAATATCCTTGATTATCTTTCAAGAGTATTATACACGGCTTGAAAAATGCATTTTATGATAAACGAAGTCAATTTTTTTTTCATTATTTCAGAAAAATCTTTTCATAGAGCTTTTTTCAATTAAAATGTTGATGTATTTTTTATATAATAAAGAAAAAGAGATAGTCGTCCAAAATGCATTCTATAATTATTATTTTGAAAGTTTATATTGGGAAAATAAGGACAAAACAAGCCCCCACATCTTCTCACCATCTACAAGGCCCAAATCCGGCCCTGTCACAAATACGGCTCTCATCTATGGAGAGGAGCCTCAAAATACTCTCTTGCTACCCTGGATGCAATTCAGAAACGAGCCTTCAGGCTAATTGACGATTCTACCCTCACCGACTCCCTCGACTCGCTAGCTCATCGAAGAAATGTCTCTGCCCTTTCCCTTTTCTATAGATACTATCACGGCAGGTGCTCTGATGAGATAAAATCAATAGTTCCCTCCAAAGCATGCTTTGTGCGTAGCACGCGTTTTGCCGACTCCCAACACTCTTTCGCGGTCAAATTAGAAAAGTGCCGGACCACTTCATATATCCACATGACATCAAGGAACTGGAACTCTCTCCCAGCACTTATAACCTTCAAACCTTCAAAACCCGAGTGCATAAACAGCTTCGTCTACACCCTCTCACTTAGGGCCGGTTGTATGTCGCAAAGTAAATGCTTTTTACCACTAACACAGCGTAGATGGTAAATGAGAGACTGGGATGGCCAATCAGATGCCAGGCACTGACAGTCCCTCCATTTACCATCTACCCTGTGTTAGTGGTAAAAAGCATTTACTTTGCGACATACAACAGGCCCTTAATCAACTTTCCCTTCTCTTCGGTAATGCAAGGGTCTTTCGAGATCCATAGGAGCTGCATCTTTTCGTCGACTTTGCCGACTTCTTCAGGGCTTCAAATAGTCATGTCTCACATTCGTCTAAATTTTCTTATTATCTTCGTTACCATTGAAGACCATCAGAACACAATTTTCAAAAAATATTTGGCATATTCACAAAAAACACAATTTTTGTGATTGTGCCAAATATTTTTTGAAAATTGTGTTCTGATGGTCTTCAATAGTTACGAAGATAATAAGAAAATTGATGTGTGACATGACTATTTGAAGCCCTGAAGAAGTCGGCAAAGTCGACGAAACGTTGCCTGATAAATAAAAAAGTCACACATAAAAACTTGTTGTCCTTATTTTCCCAATATAAACTTTCAAATTAATACAAATTATGGACAGAAATGATAATAATAATAATTATTATTATTTGTTGGGCCAATACTAGTTTCTTTTATATAAAATTTTTTGCAAGAAATCAGTTCAGATGTATATTTATATTTACACAATAAAATAAAAATAAAGAACAGTTACAATCTCATAGATAATTATATAGGTAGTAATTACATTCAAATAAAATAAAATATTTAATTATATTAGAGATATTTAAAGGAAAAATTCGACAGAAATGATTAAGTACTTACTATCTGTCTTTATTGAAAGTGAAATGTCTAAAATTGTCAACTTACTTTCCAATTTGTTCAAATGCATCGTAGTACTGGTCAAACGGTTCCAAATTGTATTCCATGGCAACCTGCTTCACTTATTCCCTCACAAGATGAAGTATCAACGTTATCTCAAATCATATATTTATCTATTGTTTAAAGAGATACATTCTGAAAACAAACGCCCACATAAGATTACTTAATTTGATTAAAGAAAAAAAAAACGGTTAAATGTATAAGTATATAAAAATAAAAAATTAAAAATGAATAGTGATCAGAAGGTATATGAATAGATCACTAAAAATATACCTTAAAATTAAACATGGAAATTCTTGTTGTACGCAGAGGGTGTCATCACATAGTTACCATATGTATACTTTGCTATTGGCTGTTGAGATTCTCTATCCGGTGACGTCATTAGCAGCGACGGGAATTTGAATTTGAATGCCGTGGATAATATATTCTTTGAATATTTCATACTTATTTCAATAAAAAAATATAAATGATTTATTTTTATAAAATAATAATAATAATAAAATATTTTCAAAAGCTAAGATAGATTTTTTTTGCAAATAAATATTTTTAAAAATAAATATATTTGAAAATATTTTGTTTGCCGAGAGTAGCAGAGTTGTTGATTGATAAAGAAAAATTAATGAGGTTTTCTTCTGTTTGATGCAAATAAATAAATAAATAAATAAATATATATATATATATATATATATATATATAGATATAGATATAGATATAGATATAGATATATAGAAAAGAAAAAAATTTAATTGATTGTTTTTAAATATTAAAAAAATACAAATCTTTTATAAAACAATCATGAATCTTTTTATTTAAAAATCGTTGGTTGGTTGCCCATATATAATACTAGCTGCAAGGCCCGCCTTCGGCGGCCTTCTTGCTAGCCAGGAGGCACGCCCCCTGGACCCCCAACTCACGAACCCTATACCCTCACACCACTCCCCCAGAAACCCACCCAGCACCCCAACCGCCACCCCACACAACCACCCCACGCCTCTTGACCCTCACCTGAACCGCCAACTCCACCCTTCCACCCCGCGCCTAGGCTCCTGGACCCCACCCCCGCTACGCCCCCCGGACTCCACCCCGCACCACCCCCGGACCCTCATACCACCCGGCACCCCATACCCTAACACCCCCACTACTCCATTCCACTCCACGAACCCCAACCCCGCACAATCACACCACCTCCTCACCCAGTTTTTGCATTTCTAGCCTTCTAGTGACCCACAGATTATAT
>JALMQS010000353.1:5030106-5042204 GCA_024734495.1 Forficula auricularia
GTGACGGTTCGCATGGTGTTGGTCTTTCATTGATTACCGGCTCAACTATTAGAAAAAATCTTTGTTTAATTTATCATTCTCCAGTTAATTTTGTTAAATTAAATTATATGATGTAAATGCAATAATCATAATTATTAATTTATTTTGATTAAATAATATGTTTATTAAAATACGTTATTATTTTGTCAGAAAAAAATCATTCTAAAATTCAAATCATACATTTAACCATTTTTTGTTTTTTTGTTTTGTTAAAGTACTTCGTACAACAAAACACAACAGAAACTGCAAGCTACTAATACAAAATTTCGGTTTCATACCCCATGATAGAGACCGGATTTTTGCCAAAAATATGCCATAAAATATTCAGTTAAAAAGGCTTAAATATGCAAGTAATATGTAGAATACGTTGAAATATGCAAACATATGCAGTAAAATTGGAAAAATAAATTTTTTTATGCACTAAAAAATTAAAAATGATAAAGTAAGCTATAGACTCCAACGTCAAATATGTACTTTTATTGAGTAAAAAATTTCACAAAATTCTCATTATATTTAATTTATTAAAAAATGTTTATAATGCAATAATGCAAATATTTGTCCGGCTATAATCTGATACACTAATTTACACACACTTCACACACACACGAACACTTAATAGCCAAAATGGTATATAGTTACCGAAGGTCATTAAAAATAATAATAATAATAATAAAGAAATAATTAACAAAGGGTCTCAAAAATAATTAAAATTTGATTGTAATTGTGAATAATTTATTTTTACAAGTATTTTTCTAAATTATCTTCAGGTTATTATGTCTACAGTCACTTAAAATTGATTTATCCGATGAAAAGGAGCACTCCACATCATCAGATGTAATAGGGGCAAATTTAAAGGATCTTTAGATATACTATATATTTCTTCATTTTTTTCATTCTTTCTCCTAAAATTTACATTTAAAAAATCTGTATTTGGTGCGAAATAGGCAATATTTGACAAAAAATCCTATGGAATATTCTTTAAATATGCAATTTTATGCAATATTACTCAAATATGCAAAAATATGCAGTATAAAATTTAACCCACAGTATCCTAGATGTATGATTCGGATAAATAATTGATCCCCTGGGTCGTATGTGGCGGCAAACAAAATATGCAATTGCATAGAAATCCGGTCTCTACCCATGAATAAATAAAGTTTAGAGAAAGCGTTGTTGGTTTATAGTGAAACATATTAAACACAGGAATTATTTAACGGGTTATAGTGGTATTTCACAAAGTGGAAATAAAATTAAAAAAATTAAAAAATCTTTTAAATTATTTTGGAGATTTTTTTATTTATCTCTATACATATTTCGGGCTATGAACCTTTCATCAGGAGGTTTAACAGAAAAGTTTAAGAGATAAATAAAAAAATTTCCAAAATAATTTAAAAGATTTTTAAATTTTTTAAATTTTATTTCCACTTTGTGAAACACCACTATAACCCGTTAAATAATTCCCATGAATAAAGTTTGACAGTTCTTTTCTTTCTTATATTAAGAGGAATGGCATATTCCGAGGGGTTTTTTGGTAACTTCATATATATAAATATAAATATCGAATAATTGTTATAAATTTTATAAGATTCAGTATGACAAACAAACGTCCCAATAACTATAATACAGATACCTACTAGATTAATCAATTTTAGATAAATGTCAAAAATACACTTCAAACTATAATTTACTATAAAATAAACGCATTGAAATAGTAAGATATCTTTAAAATTGTAATTCTACAAAAAATCCGATTATTGACTATAATTAAACTATATTTTATTTTCAATTATTATTAAAAAAAACTTAGACTTTGAAATGGTGTAGAGATACTATAAAAATTACGCTCTCTTAATTTAAGTGTATCAGACTTACCAAAAGGTAAACATTGTCTAAATGGATCTCCGCTAAAGCCAGCGATACATATACAGTTAGGTGCATGACTGACAACTCGACACTCAGCATTTGAGCCGCATGTACCAGGACATGGATCTCTACATTTTTGTCGAATACATGCTAAATTACTTCGACACTCTGAATTGCTGATACATTCAGGTCTACAGTTCGGAGGAATTCCAATATAATCTTGTAAACAAGAACATGAAGGGCTATCTCCAATGACTTTACATTGGGAATTCGGTCCACATGGAGTTGGTTGACAGGGGTTTTTAGGTGGTAAAGTGATTTCGGCTAAAAAGTCAAATTTAATAAATATTTAGTAATAATAATAAGATAAATAATAATAATAATATATATATATATATATATATATATATATATATATATATATATATATATATATATATATATATATAAAATAAATGATCTTACGTATAGATGAACAACGGACAAAAGGATCGCCAGTGAAACGATCTGGACAACTACATATAGGATTATGATTAACAACTTGACATCGGGCTCCTACACCACAAGTTCCTGGACATGGGTCCCGACATTTTTGATTGCTACATGCTTCATTTTGTCCACAATCAGAATTGACAACACATTCTGGACGACAAGCTGGTGGACTACCTATGAAACTTTGGACACAGGAACATACGGCTTGTCCATTAATAACACGACATTGACTGTTTGGACCACATGGCGAGGGATTGCATGGTTCAGTAACCATAGGCGCTACAATATGATCAGAAATATTTAAGTGAATTAATATCTATTATAAATGGTTATATTGAAAAAAATTAAGAAAATAAACCTACGTGGAATTGTTCGGCATTGTACAAATGCATTGCCTGTCCTTCCTTCAGGGCAACTACATATGGGGATATGATTGACTACTGAACATAAAGCATCTTGGCCACATGTGCCTGGACAAGGATCGCTACATTTATTTCGAATACAAGCTTTATCTCGAGAGCAATCCGTACTTAATACACATTCAGGTCGACATCCAGAGTAAGCATCACCCTGATATTCCGGCAGGCATGTACAGATACCATCTCGACAGAGAGCATTTGTACCACAGGGAGATGGATTGCATGGGTCAATAACGATTGGTTCAGGAGCTAAATTTTAAGTTCACATTATAATAATTATTTTAATATATATTAAATATTACTAGAAAATAAAATAGATATGAGAGAGCTTACGTTGTGGTGGTTGAGGGAAACAATTAGTGAAAGGATCTCCTGTAAATCCTTGAAAACATGTGCAGATGGGTACATGATTAATAACGCTACATTGTGCACCTGTTCCACACGATCCAGGACAAGGGTCCCTGCATTTTTCACGTATACAGGCCAAATTGCTTGAACATTCCGAATTAATTACACATTCAGGCCGGCAATTTGGAGGTGTTCCAATATAGTTAGGTAAACATGAGCAAGAATATGTGCCTCCTATATCTCTGCATTGCGAATTAGAACCACAGGGCGAGGGGATACAAGGGTTGACATAAGCAGGAGGAGATGATGTGGGAGGTGGTGCTGAAAAAGTAATTATAAATGAGGACATGTAAATACTAATAAAAAATAAACAAATGAAAATAATGACTCACGAGGAATATTGAAACATCTTGTGAAAGGATCTCCAGTAAACCCAGATTGACAGCTACATATAGGACTGTGATTTATAACTTCGCATCTAGCGTTAAGGCCACAAGTACCAGGGCATGGGTCAACGCATTTCTGGTTGAGACAAGCTCTGTTTTGAGTGCATTCAGTGCTAACAACACATTCTGGTCTGCAGCCTGGCGGGGTTCCTATATAAGTTGGCTTACATGAGCAAACACCTTGACCATTGATTTCACGGCACTGACTATTAGGGCCACATGGCGATGGATTGCATGGATCGCCAGGTTCAGTGATAACAGCTATAAATTAATAATTTTGGTATTGATTATTTATAAGTGATTAGTGAATGAATTTATTGATTGAAAGAATTATCAATTTAAGAATTCAAATGCTTACGCTCAGCTTGTTGAATATTACAAAATTTAAATGGATCGCCTGTGTAACCAGGTCGGCATGTACATGACGGTAGATGATTGATAACTTGGCAATCAGCATTTTGACCACATGTACCCGGACATGGATCTTGGCATTTGTTTCGAATACAAGCTCTATTTGATGCACAATCTGTATTCAATATACATTCAGGTCTACATCCTTGGTAGGGATCTCCAATATATTCTGGTAAGCACGTACACGAGCCAGCACCATTTTGTTCTCGACAGATTGCATTAGCACCACAAGGAGAGGGTTGACAAGGTGTTTTAATTTCTTGTGGCGGGGCTTTAAGTAAAAAGATTAATAATAATAAATTAGATATCAAATAATTAAATTTTAATTTTTAATATAAATATATATTAGTTTCTTACGTGGTTGTGGGTAACAATTTGAGAATGGATCGCCTGTATATCCAGCTGGGCAAATACAATTAGGAGCATGACTGACAACACGACACTCGGCATTTGAACCGCATGTGCCTGGGCAAGGATCTTGACATTTTTGTCGTATGCATGCAAGATGTCTAGAGCAATCACTGTTGCTCACACATTCTGGTCTACAATTGGGTGGTGTGCCAATAAATTCCGGCAAACATGAACATGATGGGCTATCACCTGCCACTTGGCATTGAGAATTCGGTCCACATGGGGATGGTTGGCAAGGATTTCTTGGTGGTATTGGGTTTTCAGCTAAAAGATATGCAAAAGAGATCATATAATAAAATAAGATTCAATAATGAATAGTGGAGAGAATAGAAGAAGAGTATTTAGCAAATAAATAAATTAAAATAAAAAATAGTAAGTAATAGAAAAAAGAATGAGAGAGAGAGTAAATGCTTACGTATAGGTGAACAACGAATAAATGGATCGCCCGTAAATCGATCTGGACAGCTGCATATAGGATTATGATTAACAACTTGACACCGGGCTCCTACCCCACAAGTTCCTGGGCATGGATCTCGGCATTTTTGATTACTACATGCTTCATTTTGTCCACAATCAGAATTGACTACACATTCTGGGCGACAAGCCGGTGGACTACCTATGAAACCTTGGACACAGGAGCATACCGCTTGACCATTGATAACGCGACATTGACTATTTGGACCGCATGGTGATGGATTGCATGGTTGAGTTACTTCAGGTGCTAAAATACGAATGCAATATTTCAGTGACTTATTTTTTAATATAGTTCGATTGAATTTACAAAAAATTAAAGAATTAAACCTACGTGGAAGTGGTCGACATTGAACGAATGCATTTCCGGTTCTACTTTGTGGGCAACTACAAATTGGAATGTGATTAACAACATCACATTGAGCATCTTGACCGCAAGTGCCAGGGCAAGGATCTCTGCACTTGTTACGAATACATGCTCTATCTCTAGGGCAATCAGTAGTTAAAACACATTCAGGTCGACATCCAGAATAAGGATCTCCCTGATATTCTGGTAAGCATGAACATATGCCATCTCTACATTCAGTATTAGATCCACATGGTGATGGATTACAAGGATCGGATAATACTGGTTCAGATTCTAAATTTAAGTAAGAAAACGAAAAAAATAATTAAATAATTTCATTTAAGGGGGGGTAAAAAACGGATATTTATTAAAATAATGCTTACGTGGCGGTGGTCTTGGGAAACAATTAGAGAATGGATCCCCTGTATATCCCTCAGGACAGATACATATCGGGATATGATTAATCACACTACATTGAGCTCCTGCTCCACAAGATCCAGGACAAGGATTTCTGCATTTTTCTCTCATGCAAGCCAAATTACTAGCACATTCCGAGTTTATTACGCACTCGGGACGACAATTCGGTGGGCTGCCACTATAATTTTCTAAACACGAACAAGAATAGGTTCCTCCTATATCTCTACATTGTGAATTCGGTCCGCATGGAGATGGTACACAGGGATTAATATATGCGGGCGGAGTTGGAATAGTCGGAGGTGCTAAAAATTTTTTTTTAATTAAGATATGACCAATATTTAATCAATTAATATTTTTAAATTCTCATTTCAAAAACTTACGTGGAATAGAATAACATCGTGTAAATGGATCTCCGGTGAAGCCTGATTGGCAACTACAGATTGGACTATGGTTGATCACTTCACATCTAGCATTAAGACCACATGTTCCAGGACATGGATCGACACACTTTTGATTTAAACATGCTCTATTTTGAGGACATTCAGTGCTTACTACACACTCAGGTCGGCATCCTGGAGGTGTGCCAATATATGTCGGTTTACAAGAACATACAGCTTGACCATTCACTTCTCGACATTGGCTATTAGGCCCACATGGTGATGGGTTACAAGGATCACCCGGTTCAGTTATGACAGCTATAGATTTAAAATTAGTTAATATCAAATTACTCATTTTAAACAAAATGTCTAGTAAAAATGTCTTACGTTCGGCTTGTTGAATATTACAGAATTTAAATGGATCGCCTGTATAGCCAGGTCGGCAAGTACAAGAGGGTAGATGATTTACAACTTGACAATCTGCATTTTGACCACACGTTCCAGGACAAGGATCTTGGCATTTATTTCGAATACATGCTCTATTTGATCCACAATCAGTATTCAATACACATTCTGGCCTGCATCCTTGGTATGGATCTCCAATGTATTCCGGTAAGCAAGTACATGAACCTGCTCCATTTTGTTCTCGACAATTAGCATTCGCCCCACATGGCGATGGTTGACATGGATTGATATCGACTACAGGTATTTCCACTAAAATTTATATTTTAAAAATAATTTAGTTTGATCAAATATTATTTTAAATTTAATTAAATATTTAAAAATTAAAACCACAACTAGTTTAATATAAATATCATTTATAGACTATAAATAAAATCGACCAAACTTATATTCAGTTAAATAATAATGACCCTATAAAATACAATTTTTTTAATATATTGAAGGTATTCACCTCGCTATTTACTTAGTTCATCGTGGGTACAGGACACATCGAGTGAGATACTTTTATTTTATTATAATATTAAATGTTATTATTATTATATCCAAACGCCTCCCACCCGATCGCGAACCCAAAGGTCGAAATTCATTTTCTTCTTCACTCCAGGGCGCAACCACAATGAGGCGTCGAAAGACAATTATAAATTAAATTAAATTAGGAAACGAAGAAAAGATTTTTATATTATAGAAAAAGGATCAGCCGGGATTCGAACCCGGGATCTTCGCATATGCGTCAAGCCAACTACAGAGCTGAGGAAAAATGAACGAGGAAGAGATTAAAAGATTAAATAAAAATGAAATTCCAAATTCATATAGACATTAGGTATCAGCTTAGGTTCGGGGATCAGTGGCCGAGAGGATAAGAGCTAAGGCTCTTATAAAGGCACCGCAGCGCACATGCGAAGATCCCGGGTCCGAATTCCGGCTGATCCTTTTGTCTAAAATATAAAAATCTTTTCTTCCTTCCCTAGTTTAAGTTATTATTATTGTTTTCAAAATACTGTATTAATTCAAATAATTCTTTTTTAAAAATTAGAAAAAATACATTTTCAAAATGGATGTTAATTAGATCAGGAAAGCCAACTATTTATTTTTTCACGAAACAACAATAAAGCAGAGGGCTGCTATTTTTTTAATTGCAGCCTTTTATTTTCCATACGATATTATTAAATTATGTATTTATTTTCAAAAGAGTTAGGCTTAATAGGTTAAAAATGTTTAACTACGCATTTAATCATAAGGAAGCTATTTTTCGGCGGTTCCAAAATAGCGGTCCCAAAATGGCTGTCCCAAAAAATTAGAGATTGTCTCCATACTAAATTTTGCGTATAAATTAAACTTATATATTAAGATGAGACTTTTTGCCCTACAATTTTTTTTTTGAGTCCACATGAATACTTGTTGTTATTTTAGGTTTTAAGAACCCTCTCCAAATTTTAGCTTAATAAAAAATTTTGTAAATATGGCTAAATAATTTTTAAGATGTCAAAAATATAAACAAATCAATTTCTTATCGAAAATTTTTAATTTTTATACTGAAATTGTTTCTAGAAGTAAAACATAACTGCCTGAATATTTTAGCTCAAAATATGAATTTTCAAAGGTCATTCAAGAATTTTGATGATTTTTAGTTTTTTAGGTTTGACATTTTCTCGAAAATAAATATAAATTTTGAGGATTGATTTTTTTTACTTTCAATTTACAACTTAATAACAAAAATAGACGTATCTAAAAAAAATCGATATTAAAATATATTTAAGAATACCTATTGTCATAATGGCATCTATTGAGAATTTTTAAGAGAAAAAATTTTCTTAAGTTCAATTATTTTAAAACATTTATATTTTTTATTTTCAATAGTATACTCTTTATGAAAAAATACGAACAATTAACTATATTATAGTAGTGTTAACTGCGCAAATATACTAGATTTATTTCATGTGTTCATGGTATACAGGGTGATTCACGGTCGATGGAACGTTAGACGTTTATGGAAAATGGAACGCATGATTTTTCTGAAAATTTAGTACCTTACATTTTCTTACCTGTTCTGTTGATCTAAAATATTTTCAGCATTGCGACGTTTTGGCTTCCATCGAAAAGTCGTAGCAACTTTATTTTTTTAAATGGAACACCCCATATATTAACACGTTTTTAGAACCGCCCTTTTATTAAAATACTTTTTTGTTAATATTGTCCTATACCTATCTCTATCGGTTTTCGAGATAAAAAATAATTTCTGTTAAATATGGTCCAAAACATGGCCCTAATTAAACTTAAATAAATTGGTGCTCTCAATTCATAAAAAGTTGATATTTTGGTGGTAGTTTAGACAGACCCGAAGTATTTAATTTACGCCAAAAAATCGACTCCATATTATACAGGTGCTAAGATTACTATTATTTCCGGTATTCATAAAAGGGGTAAAGGTTCGTTTTTTCAAATGAAACCTCCTGTATATTACTCAATAAATTGAAAGACGAAAAAAATGCTTTAAGACGATATATCATGTCCCTATACTTAAAAGATCGAATTTTCTTAATAAAGCCGCTTTTTCGTGAGAAATTACATTTTAATGAATTTAATTTTAACTAACCATGGAAATATCAAGCTTATGATAGTTTGTTGACTATTTATAAGTAACTTATAAACAGTTTATTGACGGTGTTCAAAAAAAAATCTGCCAAATTGACCGCAAATATTGATTATTCAAATGATGTTCTTATGAAATTATTTATTTTGTACCATAAGAAATTAGTTTGAAATTATTTATTTTGTACTATAAGAACTTCTATAATAGTTTGAACCCAAATGCCCCCCTCTTAGTTATACCCCGGCTTTTGCAGATCATTTGTTTGACCACAACCATTCACCTTCATCGACCAACCCCCTCCCTTTACATTTTATTCCAAAAAGTAGGAAATTGGATTTATTGGAGTCAGCTGAAATTAAAAAGGCCATACACCTTAATCAAAACATCTTGAACAATCAAACAGACATCAAAACTTCACCAATAATTGACATCTTAATCAATGATATTTAATTTGAATTGGAGTGCTATGAGGGTGTATGGTGGGTTTATTTTTAATTTTATTTATTTTTTTAAATAGAAAATGAGAGATTAAATTTTCGCTATGCACCCTCATTGCATTCTATAGTTTATTGCCTTTCTTTATTACACATACATAATTTTCGGCAACTTCCAAGTATAAATATCTTTTCTTTGTCCCAGCCCTTTGTCCCTACATCTGGTCATTCGGCTTTCTAAAGCCATTCCATCCTTCTGATAATTCTTTCATATTTACACTATGTCATAAATAACTGTCCATCATATTAAAATTAAAATAAATTCTGTTCAAAATATCATGTTATCTTTAGTCAATGTTCTCCTGACGATGAGTTAAGAGCTCGAAATATATAGAGTAAACTAAAAAAATCTTTGTATTCTAATTTTTCTCCTTGTGAAACACCACCAACTCCAACCTAATTTAATTTTATAAGAACTTCGTTTGAATTATCAATATTTGGTATCATTTTGGGAGATATTTTTGAACATCGTCAATAAACTGTTTATAAGTTACTTATAAATAGTCAACAAACTATCATAAGCTTGATATTTCCATGATTAGTCAAAATTAAATTCATTAAAATGTAATTTTTCACGAAAAAGCTCCTTTATTAAGGGAACTCGATGTTTTAGGTATAGGGACATGATATATCGACTTAAAGCATTTTTATTCGTCTTTCAATTTATTGAGTAATACCTATACGTGGGGTCTTATTTGAAAAAACAAACCTTTGACCCCTTTTATGAATACCGGAAATAAAAGTAATCTTAGCACTTCCTGTATAATATGGAGTCGATTTTTTGGCGTAAATTAAATACTTCGGGTGTGTCTAAACTACCACCAAAATATCAACTTTTTATGAATTGAGAGCACTAATTTATTTAAGTTTAATTAGGGCTATGTTTTGGACCATATTTAACACAAATTATTTTTTATCTCGAAAACCGATAGAGATAGGTAAGTATAGAACAAAAAAGTATTTTAATAAAATAGCGGTTGTAAAAACGTGTTAATATATGGGGTGTTCCATTAAAAAAAATAAAGTTGCTACGACTTTTCGATAGAAGCCGAAACATCGCAATGCTGAAAATTTTTTAGATCGACAGAACAGGTAAGAAAATGTAAGATACTAAATTTTCATAAAAATCCTGCTTTCCGTTTTCCATAAACGTCCAACGTGCCATCGACCATGAATGACCCTGTATAATGATACATTTTTATTCTTATTTTAATTGTTTATTACAAATTGAAAAAAATAAAAATAAAGAAAATCAACGATATGGATTGAAAGGTGGAAGGAAATAAAAAATTATTTTTATGATATTAAAAAAAAAAAAATGATTACAAATTTCGAGTAGTTATTAATTCGAAATTTTTGAAAAGTAAAAAATTAAAATAAGAATAAAAACTTAAAATATACAATGAATAAATGAACAGAAATGTTTAAGGAAGAGACTTATTTTGATTTCGAAATATACTATCAAGGAGGTTCCTTCAAGATATTTGCGAACATGTTGAATATATTTTTTGAAAGAACTTTCTAAATTTCCTGTCATAAAGAGAAAAATATTTGAGTAGCCAGCTTGCTATGAAAACAAATTTTCAATATCCAATTGGTGAGTGACCCCATGAGAAATAATAGATGAAATATTTCTAATTAAATAGAGTGATGATAAAGCCCAAGCCTTCGAAACTATAGTCTTGAAAAAATAATTTATATATGTGTATGTCTATTTGCATAAGAAGGTGACAACTTCTTTGTTTCTCTATATGATACAATAATTATGCTACTCTGGATAAAACAAAAATTTTTCAATTTCAAAAAATATTCATTAGAAGTAGTGGATGATGGCAGTCCAGAAATAAATAAGAGACTACTTCAAACTAATAATATTTATTGGAAAGGTTTTCCCCTTATAATATTATTTTGAAATTGATTTGGTGAAATTAATTTCTTATTTATTTCTGGACTGCCTTCATCCAAACATGAGATAGTAATGTATTACTCCGGCTCCAAAGAAAATCTTCTAATTTAATCCTTATAAGATTTAAATTAATGAGAAAAAAGTTATGGTAACAAGTTATCATTTAAAAAAAAAACTAGCTCAATTTATATTATAAAAATAAGTAGTTTAGCCGTTTTTGAAAATTAAAAAAAAATGAGAACAAAGTGTAAAATTAAAACGAAAAAAGTGAAATAATAAATTAAAGTTCTAATAAAATTGAAAAATAAAACAGTAAAATTTTTGTTGGGGATAAATGATAAAAAAATAATAAAAAAAATTAAAAACGTTGGATGAATTAATTAGTAAGAATAAAAAAATAAAAGATAATAAAAAAATATATAAAAGAGCCATCAGAAAATAGGATAATTAAAAAAATTATATATATACCTATATAATCATAATACCTATATACCGGTATGTAATAAAAATATTAAAACCCTGATTATATACCAATGATTTAAACTTACGTGGTAAAAGTTGACAAGAGATAAAAGCATTGCCAGTAAAACCCTGAGGGCAAAAACA
>JALMQS010000353.1:5042304-5068937 GCA_024734495.1 Forficula auricularia
CCAATTTTATTTCGGCTTCATTAGGCTTCTAAAAAAGCAAAAACAAGAGATTTAAAAAAATTGCATATTATATATAAAAGTTATATAAAATAAATTAATAAATCTAAGGGCATCATAACACAACATACCTCAATGATTATAATTTCATTATAAGATATAAACGAATATGCTCATATATTTCCGAATTAAATTAATTGTGCCTTATTCTTTTTACAATATATTTGACTTAATTATAGTTATTAATTATATTATTATAATTACACTTCATGTGAAAGCGATAGTGACCTAAAGAAGGGGATGGAGGGTTCAAAAATAATATAAACCTAATATTAAAAATTTCAAACAAAAATATTAGAAAGCTTTTTAACCTAGAAGAGAGGAGTCGGGTTGTCCGAGCTGGCTAAGGCTCTGGCCCCGCTTCAGCATCGTTGATGACGATGTTCAAGCGGGAGGCCCGGGTTCGAGCCTGGCTAGCTTATAAAATTTCGACCGGCTAAAACTTGGCTCCCTCACTAACACTACTAACACTTTACTGATGTCCTGTCTAAATGGGCTTTGTTCCCGGTGACAATAAATAAATAAAAAACGCCTAGAAGAGTTCAACATTTAAACGGAGATGCTTAATTTGGCCCAAAATTAAGGGGATAAAATATTAGGTATATATTATTTTATTAAATATTATAATACATATAAGAGAGTGGGCAGGTGTAGAGTGCTTATTTAATCATAAGTTATTATTCCTAAGGGGACGAACCTCTCTGATATGCAATGTAAAAATATTTCTCTAATATCTATGATGTCCTTAAAAGTTAAATTCATTTAATAATATTATATACTGGGTTGATTTTTGAAATAATTTACATCTTTTTTCAAAAAAAGACACTCAAAAGATACTTAAATCTTTGTTTTCACTGTAAAATCCATGGGTCCGTCACTGAAAACTTTTTTCAGTTTAGCAGAATTTTCACTATTCCCTTTGAGTTGAAGAGGAGTGAAAAAGTCTATAGCTATAATATTTATATATGTTGCATGTCAGAGAGAGATTTGTCTTAAGGGTTTGGCTACTGGCCTGGCAAGCTTAGTTAGCGCTTGGGTTCGATTCCTAAGGGGACGAACCTCTCTGATATGCAATGTAAAAATATTTCTCTAATATCTATGATGTCCTTAAAAGTTAAATTCATTTAATAAGTTATTATGTTGTATCCAAGTAAATATCTTTTTAAGAAGAATTAGGCTTAATATTTTATATTTATTTATCTTTATAAAAATTTTTAAGAAAAAATAAAAACCGACTTCAAAAAATTAAATGCAACAAATATAAAATACACTAAAAGGTATAAAATAATTATTATCTTATTTAGTTACAACTAAACGACGAAATATTAACACGAAATTACTTTTTAAAGTCGGTGCCAAACAAACTATACCTATAAGCGAGCGTACCCGCCAAACGTACTAAGTAAGATCCGTCTAGTGCGATTCATAAAAGGTATATGTTTGGCACCAACTTCAAAAAGTAATTTCGTGTTAATATTTCGTCGTTTAGTTGTAACTAAATAAGATAATAATTATTTTATACCTTTTAGTGTATTTTTATATTTGCTGCATTTAATTTTTTTGAAGTCGCTTTTTATTTTTTCTTAAAATTTTTTATTTTTCTCTTTTTAGTGATGTTATTAATAGTGATTATATCATCAGAACTTGACCAAATTAATATGACACCATCCCTAAGACACCCCCTTTCGGATAAAACAAGAACCATCGAAATCGGTTCATAAACAAAGAGGTTAGGTCTAAACAAACCTAAAAAAAAGGTCTAATACCTATGAAAAAAAATCGAAAAAAAAATGGGACCAATCGGAAGCTAGACTGGACCCAATGCAAAAAAAAATTTCAAAATCGGTTGACAATTGGCGGAGATATGAGGTAACATAGGCACAAAAAAAAAAAAAAAAAAAAAAAAATTCAATCGAATAGAGAACCTCCTCCTTTTTTGAATTCGGTTAAAAATGGAGATGTAAGAGATTTCCAAAGTGGTCACTTTTAGGTGATTTTTATAATTGTTGGCGTTTAAAAATGGCTTATTTTAAAATTGAGAATAAATTTCACAAATTCCTCCATTCTTTCCTTGTCAACAACAAATAAGAACCAATGTGATATCTCAAGTATTTTCAAAATATCATTTTTCTGCTGCTTGCTGGCCTCTGGGCGGAATGAAGTATTGGAGAGTCTGGTCATTCACTATTGTATATTAGAAATCAAACCCTTAGTATACAAGTCCGATTTGTATTTGGCCGTCTTTTAATTCTAATTTCGAATTTAAATGTGAAAATCGTGTTGTTCATGTAACAGATTTTTTTTTGTTTTAATTCATCCCATAATTTTTAAAATTTCTATAATAAAGTAACATAAAATAATATTATTAAAAATAAAAGATTTTCTTTGATTATCTAAAAAATAGAAATAAAAATAAAATTTACCTCAATTTTCTTGATTTAAGTCGAAAATCACATTTTTTTACTACATAGTGAGCTATAAAAAATGAAATAGTTCATTTTCACGCGATTGTAGTTTTTCTCGATACTATATTATTACTGTTTGTAGGCGTAGACATTGGCAGAAGAAGAGCAGCTCATTTTCGGCACGCCATTCGCAAGGGAATCGTTGTCTTTGTGATCAATTATTCTTTACAAATAGACTTCTCCTAACTTATTAGTTCATTTTAATTCAAATAAAATAAAACGTTGTTTATTGCCAATTAGAGAAATTATCAGACATTTTAGTTTTTTTAATAAAAAAAGGATACAGCAAAGTGTGAGCACAGTCAAGATTGTCTCTTGTAAATACATCTTAAAGAATATTCAATGGATAAATAGTAGACGATGGTATTTGCTAATTAAATACAAATCTTTTATAAAACAACAATCTGAAAAGGATTATTTGAAATCCAAAGGTTATTGGGAAAATTCTCCTTTTATCAATGGAAATTTTAAAAAATAAAAAAAAATAGTTGCTTAAGAAAGGATTTGAAAGCAACTAAAAAACAAATAAATATTTTGGAAAAAGACAACGATTCTGATAGCATTGGAAATGAAATTAACTTAAATAATGGTAAAAATTTAAATGTTTACTTACGAAAAATAATTTTTCTAAAAATTTTTGATAAATCATAGAAATCTGACATTTTGATAATTTAATTTTTGTTGCCTTAATTTTCGATCATTTCTAATTTTTTTTTCAAATACCACTCTTTATCTAAAATTTTGGGATTAGAAAAGTCAAAATTGTGTCCTAGGCTAGTTGAATGGCTGTCGCAAGGTAGGTACATTCGGGATTTTCTGTTTTAATTGAATATTTATGTTCGTAAATTCTAGATTTTAAATAATCCTGAAACCTTTAGACTTCAAATAAAAGTTTCCAGAGTGTTTGTTATAAACGATTTGTATTTATATATATATACACAAACAATGAATAATATTTTTTTCCGATGGTATTTTTTATAATGAAGGAAGAATAAAAATCATTTGCTTGTTTCCAGTAATATTTTATTTAATAAAGTGATATATTCATTGGCGTAATTAGGGAGTTTTCTAGGGAGGCACTCTGCCAGCTGATTAGCCACCACAAGGTTTCAATTTCGGTAATCCAATTAGAGATCAACTAGATTTTTAGTAGAATTGACAATTTTTGGTAGTAACGAAATATTTAAAGAGAAATATATAAGTTTCGATTTTTCTAGGCGAGGGGCAATGAGTTTTCTAGGGGTGGCACTGCCCCCATTTCTACCCCCCCCCTAACTACGCCCATGGAGAGATTCAAATATTTCGAGGGCCTTCTGCACATCTTCCTTGGTAGATACCACTCTAAAAGTTACATTATCAATGTCCTAGAGTTGTACAAAATTTTAATTAGTTCTCACAAGCAGAGATTACCTGAGGTAGAGAGAGGTTATACAAACCTTGTTAAGGTTTTGACCAGGTTTCTTAACAATTTATGGGAAAAGCCGGGATGGGTAATGCGTGGCTTGCTCCTGGTATCGGTTTTTTACGCCAAATTTTTAAATTACTTTTTGTCTTTCGATGGAAATCTATGGTCATGTTATTTGTTAATGAGCATACATTTCTATTTTTTCTTTTTTATTATTTTTAAAATTATTGTAGTTAATTTGTATTGATGTTTGTTGTAGTTAGATTGTATTGTTGTTTGAAGGACCTAGCCACCGAGGACTTATGCCTCTAAGCAGGTTGAGGAATAAAGATTTATTTATTTTTTATTAATAGTAGGTATTTGTTATTTGGGAACATTTTTCAAATGGCATAATTCAGCTTAATTCACTGGCACTATACTCGGGCAAACTGAGAATACGAACCAGAAATTTCTTAAAGAAATTATTAAAAATGTGAATTTTTAAAAAAATAATTCTAATTTATTTATTCTTTTATTTAATGAATTTTTGAAACCAAAGTTTGAAATCTGATCAGTTCTCTGCTCTGAAAATACAAATATTTTGATAATAGAAAAAACTTTCATAGGCTTCTTGTTTTTGAATTATTGGAGGTATCAGAATCTAGACACACAGACATGAAAATAATCTGCCTGCCAGGTGTACCAAGTAATAATTTTTATATAAAAAAAGCATATTGCTTGATGTTTTTTAACGTTTTTATTTTTTTTGAGCCTCAGACTTAAAAAAATAAAAATAAATAAAAAGAAGACAAATAAAATTAAATAAAATGAATCCTTTCCTTTTTTTCACTTTCATTAAATCACTTTTATGATCAACTTTTTATGTTGGTAATAAAATGTTCTTTTTAGAATTGTACGGTGACTTTAAGAGGCTTGGGATCTTTTTATTAATACACTTTCAATAAGAGCATCTATGGTTTATTTGAACTTTTCAAAATTAAAAATTTTTTGCTGATAAATAGCTGAGTTGCTTAATTCAAAAAAAAAAATCATAAAAAAGATATCGTCCACATGGTATATAAGATACTTATATAGTTCAATCTCGAGCCGATCTAGATATTTAGAAAATTGTGACTTTGAATTTCCTTAGCTTAAATTCAGCCAAATCTCAATGTCAGAGTTTTTACATATTTTTATTCAAAACACACGCACATAAAAGGCTATTCTAACCTACTTTTGAGGCGCCAAAGAAGATATAGAACAGAAATAATTAAAATCAAAATATTTTGTTTCATTAGTAGAAAATAGTTACCTCATTGATTTCCAATTTACCACTATGCTTTTCACTCAATTAAAACTTGATTTATAGTTAAAAAACTAAAACTATATTTTTTTATCTGTACTTATTATTATTTAAAAAATTGTACTTTTTGTATTTTTCATTTATTTTTCATTAATATAATATAACATATAATATTTAATAATATAAATATTTCATTTAAACACCTCGTATCATGGGAGCCCCTGGTATTTAGACAACTGAAATTGCCAGATCATATATGACTACCTTGCAAAAAAAGGTGCAAGCCATTTCTCCATTTTAATGCTAAGTAGATAAAGTATAGGATCGGTCTCTTATATTTTAAAGTACTTTATCCTAGAGAAGGATAGTACTTCTTTAAAATTTATTCATTTGATCGGTAAAAAATAGCTCATGGCCTGTCGGCATCTTTAAGGCATTGACGCCGTCGTGCACCACGATCATGCACATATGGAGGGCGCGTCCCTGGCTAAAAGCAAACAAAAATTGGTAATCAAAGAGAAAGCTTTTTTCCAATAATGATTCAAAATACATATTTTAATTTCAAATATTGCTATATTTCATATCTATAGTGCTTCAAAACCAGTCACAATTTATTTATGGAGTTTTGACTGAAAAAATCTCAAAAATCCTTAATTTGTTATTAAAAATTGGAATATCCTATAAAAATTAGCCTAAATAAACTCTATTAAAATCAATTCTTAGATTTGATTCTTGAAAATTTATATAGGTTTAAAATTTTTCTATCAGTATAATTTGTTCATATTCCTAAAGAAAATTATATAAAAAAAGTCATTTTGTTTTTAAACTGAAAATAATTTAAGTTTAATGTAACTTTTAATGGTTTGGTACATACTGGATATGTTTATTTATAATGAAGGATGAATAAAAATTATTTGCATGTTTCCAGTGTTTTTTTTATTTTTTTATTTTTTAATTAAGTGATAGATCCAAATATTTCGAGAGTCTACTACACCTCTTCCTCAGTGGATTATTTAAGTTTGTAAGGTGTTAGAATAAATTAAACTGTGTACCAGTACAAATTATTATTTTAATGGCTATTTCCTAATATTTTGATGGCAAATGAGCACTTCTTCATCAGTGGAAGCGATTGATCTTATCAATATGTCATCTCTCCATTAGAATACAAAAGAATTAATCATAATATTAAGGCAACAATTCAATAGGTAATATGTATTTTGAGATTGAATTGTTGCCTTACTATTATGATTAATTCTTTTATATTCTAATGGAGAGCTGACATATTGGTAAGATCAATAGTTTCTATTGATGAAGAAATGCTAATATACCTTCGAAATACTTAAAATTAACCACGTTTCTGTATTTTGAATTTTTGAAAAAAATTTAACTGAAGACACCTTTTCCATGTGTATTTCAGAAAATTCCAATTGTATATCAGAATTCTCAATTGAATAATAGAAAATCACATTTAAATTTCAGAAATCTCTATTCAATTTCAAAAAACATCAATCATATTTCAGAAAATGTTAATTGTTTAGTTATTTATATATGTAGTTTTATTTTCTGAAATACAATTGACATTTTCTCAATTACAACTGAGATTTTCTAATATGCAATTGAGAATTCTGAAATACAAATGAGATTTTTTGAAATTGAATTGAGATTTCTGAAATATAATTATCGTTGTTGATCTTACAAAACCTCGTAAGTCCGATTTGTTGTAAAATACGTATCATAATTATATACCGTTCCACTTTTTACGGCTCATCTGTCTATTGAAACCTTATTATTCTATCCCAATTTATTTGTATGTATTGTTGTTTAAAATTGTTTTTCTTGTTTTCTGGCAAACAATGAATTTAGGACTTACGAGGTTTTGTAAGATCAGCGACGTTATGATTTTCTATTATTCAATTAAGAATTTTCAAATACAAATGAGATTTCTGAAATTAACTTGATGTTTTCTGAAATCAAATTGTAAAAGTTGTAGTTGATAATTTTTATTTAGGCAATGATATGGATTTTGTTATACCATTTTAAGATTATGAATGATCAAGTATGCTAACCTTGGCAAACTAATTCTTTTCAATAAATTTATAATTTTTCTCATTAATATATAAAAGAATAATTGATATATCAACGAGAATTATTTTGATCGCGCTTATTTGAACAAGATATTTATCCGAGACTACTGCGGATAACGCTATTGGAGTCTGCGGAGTCTTAAGTCAGGACCAAGAGAGAAAAAGATGTGATCCATTTAGCTACAATCCAACGCCATTTCGCGTATAGCCCGCACGACATTCGGATGGATCACCAAATGAATTTGAAATCTCAGATGTTATATATTCGATCTTCCATCACATCTTTTCTCTCTTGGTCCAGACTTAAGACTCCACAGACTCCAATAGCGTTATCCGCAATATTCTCGCGATAAATATCTTGTTCAAATAAGCGCGGTCAAATAATTCTCGTTGATATATCAATTATTCTTTGATATATTAACGAGAAAAATTATAAATTTATTTAACATCATTATTTCCAAGTTAGAAATATATAAGTTCAGATATTATTTTCACTCAATATTTGACAAAAATTCCCTACATTTGATTCACGATTGAATCAAATGTAAAAAACATTCGATTAATTAATGGCAAGCATCTAACATACATGCTAATAGATCAAGCGCTCTGGACTGGGAGATCGAATATATAACATCTGAGATTTCAAATTCATTTGGTGATCCATCCGAATGTCTCGCATACGCAAAATGACGTTGGATTGTAGCTAAATGGATCACATCTTTTTCTCTCTTGGTTCAGACTTAAAACTCCACAGACTCCAATAGCGTTATCCGCAATATTCTCGCGATAAATATCTTGTTCAAATAAGCGCGGTCAAAATAATTCTCGTTGATATATCAATTATTCTTTGATATATTAATGAGAAAAATTATAAATTTATTTAACATCATTATTTCAAGTTAGAAATATATAAGTTCAGATATTATTTTCACTCAATATTTGACAAAATTCCCTACATTTGATTCGCGATTGAATCAAATGTAGAAAACATTCTTTTCAATTGAATATTATTTGCTGGAATTATTTTTAAATTTAAATTGAACAACTTGATCTTATTTAGTACAAACTATTTTATTTATATTCATTAATAACAATGACCAGCATTGCTACAAATGCAAAGTAGATAAAATCCTATTTAAATATACTGAATTAAATTTCCGGGCTTCTTGTTTTAGCCTTACAAAGGGCAAAGGGTTTAAAAAGATCTCTTGAATTATTATTACTTGTGTGAGAGAGGAAACAACATCAAAAAGGACCTATTAACAATTAAACAATCCTTAGAAAACATATTTAGTTTTAAGCTCTCTTAAATGGATAATTATGATTTTCGCAACAGCCACCGGAGAGCTTTGTTTTCTCGTTGTTGATTTGCGCTTGGCTGAATCTGAAAGTCATTTGGTACCCCGTGCGAAAAAGAAAACCAACCCCCGACTGGATATCCTCTTAACTTTACTCGGGTTGCTCTCTAGTTTGCCAACTTGGCATCCAGCGTTTTGGATATTATCATAAAGTCGATTAGCAGGCAGCTAACCTAAATAAACTCACCCAATGATAGATAAACTATTTCTTGGCAATTCACTCTCCACTTCATATTTTCTATTGATATTCAATTATTATTGTTGCTTAGTATTTATCCATATCCCCTATCTTTCGTTTAATCTTCTTGAAATAGAAATATATACTATAGTGTTTCTCAACCTGTGCACCGCGAGAGATAGTCAAATGTGCCGCGAGCGTTTTTGACAAATAATTAAAATTACATGGGTTGTTTTTGAAATAGTATTTCTAATTACTTCATTTTTTTTTGTATTATACAACTTTTACATTTTTTTAAATTCAGGTGTGCCGCAAAGGATTTCAGATATTTTTAGTGTGCCGTCAACCAAAAAAGATTGAGAAACACTGCTCTAGCTTGAAAAGTTCTGGTTCAAAAATGCAAAAAGAAAAAAAATTATTGAGATTTTAATGCGAAGTCATAATATAGGCATTTTAGTAAGAACCTGTTCTTACTAGGTAAAACGGGTTTCACTGAATACCTTTGTGGCAACTAGAGTTTACTGATGTTGGTTAAGTTTAGTTCAAAGGTCTAAAATCTTCATTTTTGACTTTCCGCTTCATTTTGGGTGTTTATTTTCAAAAAATTTTAAACGAAAATGTCAAAAATTACATCCTCTAGAACTTTGCTTCTAATTTTTGACCTTTTAGTTTAAAATTTTTGAAAATAAACACCCAAAATTGAGGCGGAAGCTCAAAAATGAAGATTCTAGACCTTTGAACCAAACTCAACCAACATCAGTAAACTCTAGTTGCCAAAAAGTTATCTCAGTGAAACCCGTTTTAACTAGTAAGAACACGGTTCTTACTAAAACGGGTTTTTACTGCAACACATATACCAAATTTAAATATGTATACTACAAAAATACATAATTTATTTGTTTGAAGCTATAGTTTCGAAGTTTTTACTTTCATTATCAGTCTTTTTAATTAGAAATATTTATCTGTTATGTCTCATTTCTCTTTATGACCCATAGAGTTGAATCAAGAAGAAAATTAACGAAAAAGTCTAAAGTCTAAAACTTTTAATAGGCCACTCTAAATCAATCTGCCAGCAGAATTAGCAATTTACCAAAAAAATATCTATTATGTTGTAGAACACGTAGATTAATTTACTCATTATTCTCCCACCCTCGGCTAAATATATATGCGTAGCAAATTGATATAATTAAGAAAAATAATGAGTTCCCGTAATGTTATCTCATCCGTAGATAATGAGTAGAGTGAAATTATATAATAACATTTTCGTCAATAGGTTGAAAAGTTATCGAGAAGCGAAAGTAAGAGAGATGCAATTAAATTTCTCATTTCCATTTGGCAAATGAAATGTGAGAACTAATCTCTTTTAACATTTCAACTCGCTCATCTTAAAATGATCTCATTAAATTTTATAATTATAATCAATCTACTTAAAATAGAAGAGAATCTTTTTCTCGAATTTTCATTCTTTAAACGAATTCTTAACAATAGCAATTTATCATTATCTCACTCACTTGAATATTAAGATTAAGGGAAAAAATCGTTTAACTCGATCTAAAGGCATTTAGCCTATTTCAATCTTAATTGCTGAAAATCAGGGGCGCTAGTTAACGGGTAAAAAATGCATTGCTCCTTTAGGAGAAAGGAAATTGTTCCCACTATAACTTTCCGCCACCAGATGTCAGGAGTGGTAAATTCCTTATTCCATTAGATGTATTTATTAATTCTAATTACTGTGAATCGATGTCACTTCTTATGGTGATTTTCATTATTAGAATTGATCTAAAACAATCAAATAAAAAATATGGAGAGGAGTGGAGGTTTGTTCAGTAGTATCAGTCATTTTTACTTTACCATATAGGGTATGGTCAAGTATTGTAATCGTGCATGAAAAAGTACTTTTTTGTTTCTTTTTTTCGAAATATCTCAAAAACGGCTGAAACTATTTTGATTAAAAAAATTGAGCGAAACCATGGCATATCGGTCTACAAAAAAACTCTAATAAGTGAACATCGAAAAAATTATATTTTTCGAGATAATAACTGTTTTGTCAAAATGTCTGTTAGGCTGTGCGTTACCAAATGAGTCAAAAAATGAAAATCTTGGCCATTTACCAAACTCAACCAAATTTTGTATACATAATCAGTGGGTCCCCAGAAGTCTAAAAATGCAAAAACTAACCCTTCTGCCCTACATGATTATAAATAATTTTATTAAATATTAATGTAAGTGAGGGGCCAGGTTGTATGGTAAAGTCAAGTGAATGGCCACATCAGAACACGTCAGTTTATTTATTTGTAAAGATATAAAAACTTAGAAATTCTAATATTTTCATGCCCCCCCCCCCCCCCGTTAAGAATCGCTGATTTAGACGATCTTGTCCCATCTTGTTAATTAACTCACTTTTTACACGCTTTAATGTCGAATAAGCATGTTCTCCGCTGCAGTTAGAAATCATTAAAGACAAATAAATTACTAAGACTATTTCTACATTTGGGAAACACGACTCTAATGCAAAAGCTAAACATTTTCTGCTGTAGACGCGGGGCCTCCAGAAACTTTGGATAATCCGGCCCAGTACCTGCCTACCGACTACTCACTCTACTCTCAGCAAGGAAAGACGAAAACAATTCATACTTATAAAAGTAATCCCCCTTCACAAAATTTGAGAAACGCTGTTGTAGCCAATGAATTTAATAATTTGACATCATGCAATAGAATAAATAATAGAATTTGAAACAGAAAAATAATCTAATCTAAAATGAATAATTATAATCTAGAAATAACACTAAATGTTAGGTACAAGTTATCTTTTCCGTTGAGTCAATCTTCTCTCCCTCTCTCTCTACTTTTAACCAAAAGCCTCAAAATCCTCTCCCTCAATCGTCTCTATCTTCTGATAACATCCAGCCTCAATTCTAGGCAATCATATGATTTTGTTAAAAGCAATATATTATATATCACATACTACTAAAGGGCATTTGTGCAGCTAGTATATATATATATATAAAGTAAAGGCATCTTTTGCTTTTTAACCGACTTCAAAAAAGGAGGAGGTTCTCTATTCGATTGAATTTTTGTGCCTATGTTACCTTGCATATCTCCGCCAATTGTCAACCGATTTTGAAAATTTTTTTTTGCATTGGGTCCAGTCTAGCTTCCGATTGGTCCCATTTTTTTTTCGATTTTTTCATAGGTATTAGACCTTTTTTATTAGGTTTGTTTAGGTTTGTTTAGACCTAACCCTCTTTGTTTATGAACCGATTTCGATGGTTCTTTTTTTATCCGAAAGGGGTGTCTTAGGGATGGTGTCATATTAATTTGGTCAAGTTCTGATGATATAATCACTATTAATAACATCACTAAAAGAGAAAAATAAAAATTTTTTAAGAAAAAAATAAAAACCGACTTCAAAAAATTAAGTGCAACAAATATAAAAATACACTAAAAGGTATAAAATAATTATTATCTTATTTAGTTACAACTAAACGACGAAATATTAACACGAAATTACTTTTTGAAGTTGGTGCCAAACATATACCTTTTATGAATCGCACTCGACGGATCTTACTTAGTACGTTTGGCGGGTACGCTCGCTTATAGGTATAGTTTGTTTGGCACCGACTTTAAAAAGTAATTTCGTGTTAATATTTCGTCGTTTAGTTGTAACTTAAATAAGATAATAATTATTTTATACCTTTTAGTGTATTTTTATATTTGTTGCACTTAATTTTTGAAGTCGGTTTTTATTTTTTCTTAAAAAATTTTTTTTTTTTTTTTTCACTAGTCGAGATCTTCTTAAGACCATCGGCTTTTACGAAGAAGATTTCATTTCTTATAAAAATCAACAGATCAATACATTTTAGGCGTTATAGGATGAAAAGGATATAGAAATCCAAAGGAAAATTAAGATTACGTTTAAATTAATATATATTATTTCTTTAATGAGTTTACAAATTTTCTATCTTTATTGAAGAATGGGAAGTTATTCAAATACGTAGTTCGTTTTTTTTCAATATACCTACTTATCGTTTCAAGTAGACACTTTAAAATCTTTTAACTTCTCTTTTACTCAATAGTGTTAAGTTTGAGTTACACTGAGTCTATTATGTAAAGTGTTCATTAAAAAAAATCCACTTTTTTTATCAAAAATTGAAATTTGTTTATGATGTGTTTATTTTTTGTCAAATAATTGTTTGAGCTAGAAAACTCAAATACAATTGTTCCGATTTTCCGCTCATTAACCTTCCAGCGGGCGCGCTGTGTAATTCCCCTTGAGCGGGCGGTTGTCGAAAATTTTACGTCATCAAGTTTTCTTCATGTAAATGGTGTTTTCTTTATTTAAATGTTAGAGAATTGCTTTAAGGTTATGAAAAATGATAAATGACAGTACTTTTAAAAAAATTATTTGACTTTCTTAAACAAAAAACGAAAAAACACTAAATATTTCTTCTAGCTCTTTTTGTGTAAGCGGCCTATGAGCCATAATGGAACACGTCTAAAACCAAAAAATACATTTAGCTATAAAAAGAAACGATATAAAATGAGAAAAAAATGAAAAAATTAGTTTATTTAATATAATTATACTTTAAGGCGCGTAAAATTTACGCTCAACTGAAATTCCCCAATATCAATGAATAACAAAAACTTCTAAGAACACCAGTAGATGACAAAAACTCTGACCCTCGAATAGCTCGGAGCTCGATTCTTGCGACTAAGTTTTAAAAGTTGGGGAAGCGATAAGGCGTATGTGTCGTAAATTTTACTACAGCGCGCCCGCTGGAAGGTTAACTATACCCTTCAACGATTTGGTTTTTCAATTTAAATTCTGAAGCTAGAAAGTCCGAAATTTATACAAATCTACGGTTTGTAAATTTAAATATTTGATCAAAATTTCTAACCTTTTCTGTTTTTGAGTTATCGTGATTATTTCTATCCGGTCAAACAGACAGCTATATTCTAGACTGGTAGATTAAAAAAAATCACAACCCAAAGATTGAAATTTTTACAAAGAATTTCTTTCCCTGGTGATTAATTTTTCAAATTTAAAAATAAAATAATAAGCTGTTTCCCAAGTGATTATAGTTATTTCTGACAGGGAATTTTAAATGTATATAAAAATTATCTGGGGTCAAGGCAGTGGCCCAGCCAAGGTAACTTCTCTTTTACTCGATAGTGTGGATTTACTTAATCTGAATCGGGGCCGAAAATTATTTTTAAGAATCATTTTTTTTATCAGTGAATATGTGTCTCTGTGTACCTGCATTAAATATCCGCGATAACTCGAGAATGGAACCTTGTGAAAAATTTATTCTTGTTAGGGCCCTCTGTAGCATGTGGGCACGATAACTTAAGAACGAAAAATCGTGTAAAGTTCGTTCTTGTACTAAAATGTTTTCAATGCGAAGAATTGATTAGATTTTGGGTTTTCTAGCTTTAGTAATTCTGGTTCAAAAATACAGAAAACATAATTTTTTAAATGATTTTATTGAGATTTTAAGACGATGTATTTATAATATAGGTATAAACCGAGGGTGAACCGCGACCTAAAATCGTGTACACCTACATCCACTTCCACTTTCATTTCCAACTAGAAAATAATAGATGACAATCGATTATCTAATAAATTCCAAAGTAATTCCAAATATTCAAAGACGGTGTACACCTAATTCCAATCACGGTTCACCCCTCGGTAGAAAGGAACAATTTAAATTTAAGTTTATTATTAATTATTATGGAGAGGAGCCAAAACGTCAGGGAGACTTGATATGGACACTTAAAGAAGATTAATTATTAATTATAAAGGTGTCTCTAACGTAAATAAAAATTTACTTTTATTGTTATTATATTTAATAAAAGTGCGGGTGGGCGATTCTTTCATTTGAATCTATTCGAGGAAAATTACTAAAAAGGGCGTGGATAGAATGATTTCTTTTCTTTAGGCTTAAGGCATTGAAGGATACCAAATACACAAAGATAAACAAAGAGGTTGTCCTCTGCTTGATGCAAATAAACATACACACATATATATCAAAAATATACATCTGTATCTATATATATTATTCATTTGTTTGAGACTATAGTTTCGAAGACTTGGCCCTCATCATCAGTCTTATTAATTATAAATATTATTTTTCATGGGGCCAGTATCATTTGGATTTTGGAAATTTTTTCCTTCTTTCTCAGCTTGTGAGCCAGACAGATTTAAAATTCTAATTCTGTCTGAGTCACAAGCTGAGAAAAAAGGAAAAATTTCCACTATCCAAATGATACTGATCCCATGAAAAATAATATTTATAATTAAAAAGAATGATGATGAGGGCCAAGCCTTCGAAACTATAGTCTCAAACAAATATATGATATATATGTATAGTACATATACAGGGTGATTTCACTGGTCGATGGCACGTTAGGCGTTTATAGAAAACTAAAGGCAGGATTTTTGTGAAACTTTAGCACCTTACATTTTCTTACCTGTTCTATCGATCTAAAATATTTTCAGCATTGCGACGTTTGCGTCTTCCATCGAAAAGTCGTAGCAACCTTTATTATTTTTAATAGAACACCCCTTATATTAACACGTTTTTAGAATATTAAAATACTCTTTTGTTAATATTTTTCTATACCTATCTCTATCAGTTTTTGAGATGAAAAATAATTTGTGTTAAATATGGTCCAAAACATGGCCCTAATTAAACTTAAATGAATTAGTGATCTAAATTCATGAAAAGTTGATATTTTGGTGGTAGGTTAGACAGATCCGAAGTATTTAATTTACGCCGAAAAATCGACTCCATATTATACAGGACGTGCTAAGATTACTATTATTTCCGTTATTCATAAAAGTTGTCAAAAGTTTGTTTTTTCAAATGAGACCCCCTGTATATTACTCAATAAATTGAAAGACGAAGAAAAATGCTTTAAGATGAAATATCATGTCCTCTATACCTAAAACATCAAGTTTTCTTAATAAAGGCGCTTTTTCATGAAAAATTACTTTTTAATGTATTTAATTTTAACTAATCATGACAATATCAAGCTTATGACAGTTTCTTGACTATTTATAAGTAACTTATAAACAGTTTATTGACGATGTTCAAAAAAATGTTTGCAAATATTGATTATTCAAACGAAGTTCTTATACACTTAATGTTATGTACAAAATAAATAATTTCATAAGAACTTCGTTTGAATAATCAATATTTGCGGTCATTTTGGGAGATTTTTTTGAACACCGTCAATAAACTCTTTATAAGTTTCTTATAAATAATCAACAAACTGTCATAAGCTTGATATTTCCATGGTTAGTTAAAATTAAATTCATTAAAAAGTAATTTTTCACGAAAAAGCGCCTTTATTAAGAAAACTTGATGTTTTAGGTATAGGGACATGATATATCGTCTTAAAGCATTTTTCTTCGTCTTTCAATTTATTGAGTAATATACAGGGGGTCTCATTTGAAAAAACAAACTTTTGACCCCTTTTATGAATAACGGAAATAATAGTAATCTTAGCACGCCCTGTATAATATGGAGTCGATTTCTCGGCGTAAATTAAATACTTCGAGGCCTGTCTAAACTACCACCAAAATATCAACTTTTCATGAATTGAGATCACTAATTTATTTAAGCTTAATTAGGGCCATGTTTTCGACCATATTTAACACAAATTATTTTTTATCTCGAAAAACTGATAGAGATAGGTATAGGACAATATTAACAAAAAAGTATTTAATTAAAGGCCGGTTCTCAAAACGTGTTAATATATGGGGTGTTCCATTAAAATAATAAAGTTGTTACGACTTTTCGATGGAAGCCGAAACGTCGCAATGTTGAAAATATTTTAGATCGATAGAACAGGTAAGAAAATGTAAGGTGCTAAATTTTCACAAAAATCCTGCCTTCCGTTTTCTATAAACGCCTAACGTGCCATCGACCGTGAATCACCCTGTATATTAATTTGATATATATATGTGTGTATGTTTATTTGCATCAAGGAGAGGACAACCTCTTTGTTCTCTTTATTGAATCAACAACTCTGCTACTCGCGGCAAAATAAAAACTTTTCAATTATACCAAATACAAGTTCAGACCTGTTTAAGACTAATAGAGATTATTTTGTTAATTTCTATTATTCTAGAAATTGCCTTTTGACTACTCAGGTAAGAAAATATTAAACGAGAAAAAATACACTTTCTTTCAATTTTTTTACTTATTTCTAATTATTCCAAAAGTGAATGTGAAAGCTTTTAATTTTTAAAGAATATCCGTTACCATTATTGTAAAGATGAACATTTCTTTTACTCATGGCTCCGTTTTAATTTTTTGATAAAACATTTATTTATTAATAACAAGAGGAAAACTTTTATGTTTGAAATTCTCTTATAAATTTTAAAGAAATCCGTAAGAAGCTTTCATATATAAAATATTACTTTTAGGCTTTCATTCTTCTTTATAATTACTTATCTAAATTAAAATTTTTAATAAGATGCTCTTATATTAAACAAAGATAAGAGAGATTAAAAATAAAAATAATAATTTTTCAAAAATTAGAGAAAACTTTTTGAAGGGTTAAAGTAAATTTTCAAGATATGGCAATTTTTTGTCAGCTAACGGTAGGATCTTAAAAATGAACATATATTTTTAACCGACTTCAAAAAAGGAGGAGGTTCTCTATTCGACTGAATTTTTTTTTTTTTTTTTTTTTTTGTGCCTATAGTTACCTCATATCTCCGCCAATTGTCAACCGATTTTGAAAATTTTTTTTTGCATTGGGTCCAGTCTAGCTTCCGATTGGTCCCATTTTTTTTTCGATTTTTTTCATAGGTATTAGACCTTTTTTATTAGGTTTGTTTAGGCTTGCTTAACTCTCTTTGTTTATGAACCGATTTCGATGGTTCTTTTTATCCGAAAGGGGTGTCTTAGGGATGGTGTCATATTAATTTGGTCAAGTTCTGATGATATAATCACTATTAATAACATCACTAAAAAGAGAAAATAAAAATTTTTAAGAAAAAAATAAAAACCGACTTCAAAAAATTAAATGCAACAAATATAAAAATACACTAAAAGGTATAAAATAATTATTATCTTATTTAGTTACAACTAAACGACGAAATATTAACACGAAATTACTTTTTAAAGTCGGTGCCAAACAAACTATACCTATAAGCGATCGTACTCGCCAAACGTACTAAGTAAGATCCGTCGAGTGCGACTCACTAAAAGGTATAGTGTTTGGCACCAACTTCAAAAAGTAATTTCGTGTTAATATTTCATATGAGCACCAAATTTCAGCTTATTTACCATATATAGCTTCAATTCCTTAATATAACACATCAATTTATTTCTTATTTTCTGCTTTTTTAAAACATAAATTTTGAAATAGAAAGCTTTGGCGTAGAACTACAAACATTTTAGCACCATAAAAAACTTTATTTACTGAAAATTCTGTCTACTGAATTTCATTTCATTAGTTAAAACTATTTAATAGCTCCAGAATTTTATGAATTTTTGAAATCTGAAGCTTGAAATTCAAAAGTCTAAACAGGTTTATTTCAGAAATACACAGATTTTGGCACCAGAAACATCTTTTCACGACTTAAATTATCGTAAATATCGTATTCCAGACATATATTCATTATAAAAACAATACTTGAATCAACATTCAGACATTTTTACATACGATTAACCAAAAATACTTTTTTTTGTTCAGTGAAAATGGTGTATAATCAAGGTGAAACATATTTAATAAAATTAAAAATACTTTAAAGAATATTTAAGGCTTTTCTGATCCAGTAAGTATAAAATTAATTAGCAAATCTACAGGAATCATATAAATAATAAAAAAATAGGTGTACTTTTAACGTAAATGATATAATAAAATGGAAGAATCTGAGAATAAAAATTTCATCGATTTTTTCAATTCATCAATAGGGTTTATTCTGCTTATTAATCATGTACATAAGGTCTCTCGAATTTTATAATTAATCAACTATTAAGTTAACTATTAAAACAAAAAAAAAATAGATTTTACGTCTAGGCAGAGATGCTTTCTCTTACCCTCTTGTATATTTATATGATTTTATTTGTAACATTACGAATTGTAATTTCGTCTTAGAAAATATAGTATCTTTGCTATAATTTATTCAAAATATCTCACAAAGACGTAAAACTATTTTGGGTCTTTAAATTCTAAAAAAGCCTTATTTAGTAAATATTTTCTAAAAGTTATTATTATTAATATTATTATTTTTAAATAAATGTCAAGTATACGTGTACTCCTATTGGAACCTAAATCAAACCTAGCTTTCAATTTCAATATAAGATCAACTGGTGCGGGCACCACACGACTTTCACATTAGTTTCTCCCTTATTTGAAATCATCATACCAATTTTTTTCATTCAAATTATTTCAATTTAGGATTGCTCCAAGCCGTTTTGAGAAAACCAGAAAAAAGACGAAATTGCAAAATACCAAAAATCTTCAAATAAACATATAATTCCGGTTAGTTTTTGCATTTCTAGCTCTCTAGAGACCCACAGATTATGTATACAAAATTTGGTTGAGTTTGCTCCAAGGGCAAGAATTTTCATTTTCCAACCTCCCCCTTTTTGGGTAGTTTTTGGGAGGAATTTATTTAAATAAAAGCTGTCAGAAATCACATCCCCTACAACTTTGCTCATTTTAAAATTTCCCGTAGAGTTAATAGTTTAGGAGTTATTTGATCATTTCCATTTGTGCGCCCCCGCAAATCACCTTTTGGGGTCAAAATATCAAAAACGTTATATAGCAATGAAATTAAGTTAGAAGACATCTGATCCAAATATGAAATATAGTATTACAAATTAATTACAGACAATTAATAAACATAAATACAAATCAATTAAAAGAAAAACAAGTAACAAACAAGAAAAAGAAAATAGAAATGTATGCTCATTTACAAATAATATGATCATAGATTTCCATCAAAGACAAAACGTAATTTAAATAATTCCGCGCAAAAACCCGATACCAGAAAGAAACGACGCATTAGCCATCCCGACATTCGCCATAAGTTGTTAAGGAAACCTGGTCAAAACCTTAACAAGGATGGACCTCTCTCTACCTCAGGTAATCTCTGCTTGTGAGAACTAAACAAAATTTTGCATAACTCTAGGACATTAGGACTTGACAAGATATATAGATTAAATAAATAGAAATATAAAAAAAACAATATTTAAAGTTTATTAAAATCCCAAACTTTACTGGAGAATTTTCAAAATATATATTGATATATTTTTTTAAATTAACTATTTATAAAATTTTTAAATTGATAAAGGGAGAACTTTTCCCGGAAAATTTGGGATTTTAATAAACGTTTTAAGATTATTTTTTATAAAAGATTTGTATTTATTTAATAAATGTATATAATATATAAACATATAACGCACTCGAAGTCTTTAATCAAATCCAATGCAATTTTTCGTCTAGTACGGTTGTCTAAATACAGGCGTTGGCATCAAGTGCTGCCATCTACTGATTTTATAGTGGCCAAATTGGTAATTAATTAGAAACATACTTAAGCAATGAGAATCGTTTCTATTATGTTTATTCACCTCAAATCCTAGAATGTTTCATCTAAAAAAAACTTTCCCACCCCTTAATTATATAATTTATGATTTCCGGGAGAAATAAGAAATCCCAAACTATAGTCAAAATATTTAAATTAAAAAAAAAGTACAAGAAAATAAACCGAGATAGATTTGTATTTATTTATATTTTAAAAAACAATCATCAACACATTATCAATATATGGTATATTATATACCTATATATACGATCAGTCTGCTAGTCAAATTGCATTTGGTCGACTAATTTTAAATAATGTTAAATTTCAATTTTATACGCACGTCCGGGCGTACCAAGTGAAAAAAAAATGTTATTCAAAAAACAAGTACCTCTCTTAAATTTAATCAACCCTGTAATTAATTGGTTAAAAATCAAAGGCTTTTATTAATTGTCGATAAAATCAAACACACCTTTTTTTGGATGACACTTTAATGAGGGCATTTATTTATTCATTCGTGAAGATTTTTGTAAATAACGTTCACGAAATTCAATTAAATCAATACTCCTTGAGCAACACGAGACCATTCAACGAGAGTAATTAACTTTATTTAACGAAATACTTATATAATTATATCTGTACGTATATATATATATATATATATCTTTATATAAAGAAGGAGAGAGAAAGTAAAAAAGAAAACGAGTCGAAAAGCAAACAAGCAGCTGCTAAATAAACTTACTTTAGAAAAAGTTCCAGAAAGAAAAGTTTATACTTAAGTAACTTTTTAAATGACAGAAAATTAAACTTAAGAAACATTTTCTTTTCTTAATGGTTATTTATATTTTAAATATCAGTGTATTAAAGAAAATTTATCACATAAATGATTAGAAATCTTATTACAAAAAAAAAGAAAATAAATAAATAAAAATCGTTAATTATTTTAATTATTAGTATGAATCATCTTTTAGGGTAGTATGGAATTCCTGTAGCGAAGGGTCATTCAGCTAGTATACATGATTAGTTACGGAACCCTGGATATGCTAGTTAGACTCACACTTGTCTTTTTTTATGAAAATAATGAGAGAAGGAGTTTCACCAAAGAGGTGCAACCCCTAAAGTCCTGGGTTGTCCCCTCCATCGTGAAAAGAAGAAAGAATTTTATGGGCTGTGCGGGGGCCGAAGGTATCTGTGGATACGGGTCTTAAATAGCTGAAGGTTATAAGTCGCGGGAAAGATGGTGGCAGGGAGCGAGTTCCAGTCTCTTGAGGTCATAGGAATAAAAGAGCGAAAGAGCCTGTTCGATTTTTATCCAATTTGACAACGAAGGGGTGCTGAGCGTTCGAAAACCGCGTGTTTCTCATAAAGAGGGCTTTAAGTTAATAGAGAAGGGTGTGTAGTTTCACTGTGAAACTACACACCCTTTACTCTATTAACTAACATCATGTTTCACCTAAAACCTACACCACTTTCCATAAGTAAAATTGAGGGCTTTAAGGGTGATAGTTGATTTAAGCTCGACAGAACAGACACCGTGATAGTATCTGTAGTACATGGAAAGGGCAGAAACGGTTCTTCGGGGAGCCAGGGAGTCGAGTGAATTGGTTAGAGCCGGGTCTCCTATTAGTTTAATTGCTCGCTTCTGAATCGCATCCAGTGTAGCAAGAGAATGCTTGGAGGCATCCCTCCACAGATGAGAGCCATATACGTCTATTTTAATATATAACTCTAAACTTAATATAGGTACAGCATATAACTAACTATATCTTAAGTATGTAAGACCGAGCTTAGCTCGGGTTTTAGTTATTGTTTATTTAAATAACCAATTGTTTTGTTTTGATTCAACTTCATGATTCTTTTTTCAACCACTTATTAATAACTTGTTTAATTAAAAAATCCTATTAAAATAAGTTATTTTTTCACAAAATTGAGACTTTTATTCTAATAAATGAATAAGGTTCTTTATAAAAACATTTGTTAATAATTCTAACGTTTCTAACAAAATATGTTAAAAACCAGCTCACAATACCTCTCTAAGGTCTTTAAGAAAAATTACTTGTTCCAGCCCATTGTCTGTGTGGATACAAAAGAACAAAAGGGAAGATTTAAAAACCCCAAACTTACCATCTTTTAACTTGTGAATAATTATTTTTATTACGAAAAAACCAATCAAATACTCGAAGATGAAACCCTGACAGATTGATTTGTCGACCCAAAAACTTCTAGTACGTGATTTTCATCGAAATTGTTAGAGCCATTTTCGTTATACCGATTCTATATGTACCAGAATTGCTCATTTAATAATAAGTACCTGGCCACCGAGCGATGCTGGGTAACTTTTTGCTTCAGGTAAAAGCTATATATTAAGCCCCGGAAACACCCCCTCCGGACTTCTCACCCCTTCACTCCCCCTTATACATTTTTATCAAGACTCCACCTGTGAATAATTATTTCAATTAACAAAAAACCCACCAAAAACAACTTAGGCGAAAATGAGACCGTGTCAGATTGAATTGTCAACACAAATAGCCCCTAACCCGTGAATTTCATCCCAAATGGTTGGAGCCGTTTTCGAGAAACCGATTCTACATATACAAGAATTGCTCGTTTAATATAATAAGATAAGATAAGATAAGATATAAGATAATAACTCATAAAAAATTCGAAATTTGAATTTAAATTTTGTACCAACTAAGGCATTTGAGATCTCCATTTTCTGTATCTTGAAAATTCTTCATTTAATATTATATCGATAATATCAAATTTAACTTCTGTTTGAATTCATGATCAAGTGGTAGTGAAGTGAACTATCAAGTGATTTGCTGGTTACTTTGAAGTACTTGTTTCAGACTTGTTTGGAACCAAATTCGAAAACTTCCTTTGTAATTAATTAATTAATACGATACACGTTGTTATCATTCTCTTGTCATTCAGATGAACTAATTAATCATAGAGATCAATAGTTAGTTTTGGAGAAAACTCTAGTGGCTAAGGAAAGAAATTTCAAGGAGATAAGGATTATTAATAAACCAGCTGCAAAGCAAAGACCATGGGGCTACTCACCCTGGACTCCGTAGTGAGTTTTAAAATAATAATTTAAATTTTCTGATTTTAATTAATTTCCCACACTCACACATAGCAGTATCTGTTTGGGGCAAAGGTTCCAAAATATATTTTTTAAAAATCTAATGTTAAGTTTGAAAAATAATGAAAATGATCCCGTATTTGATGAAATTTGCAAAAAAAAGGAAGATTAAAATAAAATTTTAAAAAAATGAAGGGTACTTTTTTCGGACAGCATCCCCTGGTTGAAAAGTCACCAACCGCCACTGATATATAGGTGTAATTCCGTGCATCCCCAGTTTCTATGGTAAAAAAAATAATTATCAATCGAACAGGTGAATTTTAAATTACAATTTAATAAATTAATTATTTTTACAATCACCGGAAATGTAAATAGCGTAACTAGTCTTGAAAAAGTTTCACTTTTTCCTCAAATTTAGAATTTAGTATTCTACGGGAAGGAGTCAGAGCTCTGGATATCAGGAGGGTCTTTTGCTAGTAATAATCTAAATTAAATATTTATTTTATATGTAAAGTAGATAATTAATTTAAACCCACCTTAATTTGACCTCCTAAGATATATATTATCTTTTCAGTATTAATTTTATTTTATATAAAGTTCTGCCTAAGTATCTAAGTATATACTTGTATAACTCAAAACAGATGGGAACAATTTACACAATTACTTACGAAAGTTTCATTATTTGTATAGGTTGGACAAACTCTAAGTGGTTATTAGAGAAATGACTTGAACAAACTGAAGGAGATTTTTTTATTCTCTCTCTCTAGATATATAAAAAAATGAGTAAAATTCCCGATTCAATAAACTTTCAAGTTTTGCACTTAAAGTAAAAGGAAGTTTCAAGTGTGACGAGTTCAGAAAATAATATTGAACTAATTTTTTTTTTTTTTTTGCCTTAATAGTAAGTGGATGTTTGAAAATACGTATTTTATTGCCTAAATTTCATTTTCAGGATTTATACTCTGACCTATTATTACACTAATGAACAAATTCAATTTTTTTTTCGCTCCTTTGAACTAAGGTGGGTGATTATTTATAATTTGAATCCAAATCTGAAAGAAGAAATTCTCTATCACCAATAAAAATTTAATTCGCTTTGTAATAATACTTCGAAATTTGAAATTATTTTTCTTTGTTTGCTCATGAAATAGAATTTAAATATTTATGAAATATAAAAAAAATTTAAAAATATCTATAGGACCGATTTTGACTGTTCACTAATATATAACGAGCTTTTCGTGCGTGCCTTCGGCACGCCCTCGAAGCTCGGCCACTCCTGGCAGGCGGCGTCTCGGTCCAAAAATTTTATTCCTCTTAAAAAACCACACTCCAAATGTATACCTGTAAACTCCCGAAAATACATACTCTCTTAAAAGTTTCTTTTTTTTTTTTTTTAATGCAATCGAATGCAAGAAGGGGTGCACCAGTAAAGATGTAGCCCCTATGGATCTCGGAAGACCCCATTACCGAAGAGAAGGAAGTTGATTAAGTGAGAGGGTGTAGACGTAGGTGTCTATGCACCCTGGTTTTGAAGGTTTGAAGATCATAGGTGCTGGGAAAGATAGAGGCTGGGAGAGAGTTCCAGTTCCTTGAAGTCATGGGGATATATGTATTCGCGAATGAAGTGGTCCGGCACTTTTCCAATTTGACCGCAAAAGAGTGTTGGGAGTCGGCAAAACGTGTGCTGGTGCAAAGCATGCTTTGGGGGGAATTATTGATTTTATCTCATCAGAGCATATCTCAGTTTCGCCTCATTTTCGTCCTGACACAGCTACAGAAATGAGAATCTAGATATAAATCTGGGAGTATTTCTTATTTCTATAATCTACAGCATTGTGATATTTTTTGTGTGGAAATATGTAGATTTATTTAAATAAGTGGGATCGTGTGAGGAGGAGAATTATATTATATCATTTTTTTAAATTTGGGATCGATAATCGATATAAGGCTCCAAATATTTAAAAGAGATCAGGTGTTGTTTGTATGACAGGCTGCTCCAGTATTGCCATGAGAAACTCGGGCGTGCGCTCTTTCTGTGCGCAAAGAAAAGCAAATTGAATATTTAATTTTTGAGTGGTGAGGGGGCGGGGAGGAGGAATAATTATCAATATATTTAATGTTTCTTAATTTAAAATCAATTGGAGTGTTTCATTTCAAAATTCGAGTCCAAATTACGATTATATTTCAAATTTGCCGCAAATATGCCGACGGCGCTCCCTGTCGGCGGCATTACGTCAGCGTTGCGGCAAATTAATCTGGACTAATTTATATAGTATAAAAAAAGGAAAAAACACATTTTTACTAGCATTTTTCAAAATTTCTTTCTTGAACTCTCCGGTTTGTAATTGCCAGCAGAAACCTCTCCCTTGAGGTTCCAACAATAGTCTGCTAACATGTTCTGTACCGATTTTCCTCTATATCGTTTCTCCAGGACGGAAATATTCTGGTGAAATCTCTTGCCGCATTCTTCATTAACCGCTCCCAAGTTAAGGGGGAAAAAAGTCCAAATGCGAGTGTAAAAAATGTGAATTTTCAAGGTCATATGAAATGATAACACTTCAACAAGTTCCTTGTAGTTCTCAGCTATCACATTTCCAATTGTCTGAAAGCTAACCATGCGTATTTCTCTCTCACGGATTGGCAGCCCAATAAATATGCCTTTTTAACTTACTATTACTGAGTTTAGGAAATGTTTTTTCCTCAACTACCCTAAACCCTCACCGTGTTTATCTTAACAAACATTTTCATTAGGCCTAACTTTTTATGCAACGGTAGTAACAAAATGCTGTCTTTGAAGTAGCGGGTGATTCCAAAAACTCTTTTGTCCAGGAATTCAGTTTTTAGGCAAGGAGTACTGATGAGTATATATTCCTATTAAGCAACAATACTACATTTAAACTATTCTTAGATGAATCTAAAAATAGTTTCCACTTGTTTGTTGTGTGTACAATCAGTCTACAATTAGGAATCATAAATTTCAAATTTTCCAAAAATCGACACTTCAGGAGGGCAACAATTCACGAAAAAAATGTTAAAAGTATGCATGTACGCAAGTACGTAAATGGCTTAATATCTCGAAAACTAAAAAATGCTATAACCTTCAAAATATTCTTAAAATATTTATATTTTTGGGAGTATTAATAAGAGCCTATTCTTGTTGCCATTTACTCAAGA
>JALMQS010000353.1:5069037-5079475 GCA_024734495.1 Forficula auricularia
TTTCTCGAAACGGAATAATATAGTAGAGCTGTGGCTGATTGTTTTATTATTCATTCATTAAGACTAAGCTTTTATCAATATGACATAAAAGTATGAACAATTATTTATTTATTCCAGTATTGACAAAATAAATTTATGCATTTTTAAATCAAGTATAGGTAACTTATTTTAAATTATTACTTTAAGTAAAATTATTATAAAAAAATCACATTGGGTTTTGAAAAGAGGATCGTAGGAAACAAATTATGTTATTTGTGTCATCTGCTAAGCTTGAGTTGTTTACCAAAAAAGAATTTAGTCTTTTTGATTTTAAGTCGATTCTTTCACGTTTTCAGTAGAGGTTGCCATTAATAATCAAAACATCAAAAATGGAATGCAATAAGGATATGCCTCTAGTATTAGATAAGAATCAATTGTTATTTTTTATTTTAAGCCGATTCCTCCATGTCTTCAGCAATTGCTACCATTAATAACCGAAACTTCAAAAATCCAATGTTGAATTGTTATTCCTCAAGTAATAGATGAGAATCGATGGCTATTTTTGATTTTAAGCCGATTCTCCATTTCTTTAGCAATGGTTACCAATAATAACCGAAACGTCAAAAATCCAACGTGGAATTGTTATTCATCAAGTAATAGATGAGAATAAATCGGTATTTTTGATTTTAACTCGATTCCTCTATGTCTTCAGCAATGGTTACCAATAATAATCGAAACGTTTAAAATCCAATGTAGAAAGGTTATTCCTCGACTATTAGATGAGAATCAATCGCTATTTTTGAATTTAAGTCAATATGGCAAGTTAATAAAGGAATAAAAATATTAATATTTCAAATAATGAATTTGGATAAAGTTTAGCAACGATCCGTTGCAGTTTATTTATTAATTTAATGGATCCGCTAGATATTTAATGATGCCGAATACGTCGGATTACCGGATTGCAATCCCTAATCACAACAATTGAGATCGAGTATCTAATGAGCTAAAATTTGTAAGAAAAGTTTGTATATACAGTATTAGTAAATTTCATATTAGTTTCAAGTTTGAAACGAGTTAAATGTTGAAAAATTGTCCATTATCTAAAATATGAGGACAATTTTTCTTCAAATTCGTTTATTTAATTATTCAATTCAATTGAATTTTTTTCTAGTTGAATAACCATATAATTCTCCCATTACTTCAATGATTTCTGATTTGTCAAAGGTTAAACAAATATGAATCTGCTCATTGACATTTCCATCTGATTTTTATTCTTCTTTATTTTTCACCTTTTGATTTATCTTAATTTTTTTATTTCCATTTCTCGCTCTTTTCAAAGAGATTTTTTTATAACTTAGTTTCCTTCATTCTCTCCCCATTTTTAAGAAACATGAAATCATATTCCTTTGTGGTTAAGAAAATTGGATCTGAACACACAACAGGTTTCTTTTGGTTAACCGCTAAGAAGACTCAAATCTTATACAACATAAAATCAGCAAGCGAGGTCAAGGGTCTTAATATAATATTCAAGCTATGGATATAATATGTTATGCACATCGTTATTTTCGACTTGAGAATTATTCCGACACTTCCCATTGCAAAGTAACAGGAACTGAAACCACTGCACCAGATACTTACCTAATCCCTCTTTTAGGGTAAGGAGTTTTTAAATTGAAAGGCTTAATAGGCGGGTCAGCATATTCATTGCAAGGAAAAAATAATTTTTAAGAAAAAATAAAAACCGACTTCAAAAAATTCAATGCAACAAATAAAATACACTAAAAGGTATAAAATAATTATTATCTTATTTAGTTACAACTAAACGACGAAATATTAACATGAAATTACTTTTTGAAGTCGGTGCCAAACAAACTATACCTATAAGCGAGCATACCCTCCAAACGTACTAAGTAAGATCCGTCGAGTGCGATTCATCAAAAGGTATATGTTGGGCACCAACTTCAAAAAGTAATTTCATGTTAATATTTCGTCGTTTAGTTGTAACTAAATAAGATAGTAATTATTTTATACATTTTTAGTGTATTTTATTTGTTGCATTAAATTTTTGAAGTCGATTTTTATTTTTTTCTTAAAAATTATTTTTATTTTTCTTTTTTAGTGATGTTATTAATAGTGATCATATCATCAGATCTTGACCAAATTAATATGACACCATCCCTAAGACACCCCCTTTCGGATAAAAAAGAACCATCGAAATCGGTTCATAAACAAAGAGGTTAGGTCTAAACAAACTCTAATAAAAAAGGTCTAATACCTATGGAAAAAAATTCGAAAAAAATGGGACCAACCGGAAGCTAGACTGGACCCAATGCAAAAAAAATTTCAAAATCGGTTGGGAATTGGTGGAGATATGAGGTAACATAGGCACAAAAAAAAAAAAAAAAAAATTCAGTCGAATAGAGAACCTCCTCCTTTTTTGAAGTCGGTTAAAAATTCATCATTAGAAGATGCATCGCATTTTTTATGGTGATTGAAATATATTTCTCAAAATGCTAATGTACATTTTACAATATATTTAAAGAATAGAAATTAAACCAAAAATGAAGGGATTTTTTTAATGGTTTAACATCAATTTATTTAACCAGTTTTAATTTTATTTTTATTTTACAAAAAATGTAAATATTAGGCCCTGCGCAAATCGAACCCAATCCGCGCACACCCCATGCACGGGCTATTTTGTAAAACAAGGTTTGAGACAGAGTGGGTCATATTAAACCCATTCCACGGCCAACCATTTCCGTGGGTCCCGGATGGATCGTAATGTGCTTACAACACAGTTTTCGTGGGTCATGGGTCGTGGGTAGGTAGAAAACATGATAAATTCTTATTTAAAAAATATACATATATATAATAATTTTGACCTCTTTATTTGGAAAGTGTAGATATGGCGTGGGCTGGGTTCAATATACGCTTCTTCGTGGATAGGTTGGGTCTTGACCATGTGTGAGCTGTTTTCGTGGGTTGGAAGTGGATTGGGTCTTAGGGCCAGTTGTATGTCGATTGGTAGATTCTTTTTAGACGTTGACAAAGGGTAAAAAGCCTTAGAATTCACCTTGTGCATGACGGAATGGCCAATCAGATGAAAGTGCCTGTCAGCTGATTGGCCATCCCGCCGGCCACAAGGTGAATTTTAAGATTTTACCCTTTGTCAACGTTTAAAAAGAGTTTACCAACCGACATACAACTGGCCCTTAGTATTCTACCTTCCCCACGACCCATGAAAACTGTGTTGCTAGCTCAGGGTGTTCGCGGATCCTTGCTTGCTTGGCGGGAGGAGAGAGGGATGGCAATCCCCTCCACGTCAACTGCTCTCCACTTCGCTCTGCTTGTTCTGCATAAGGGCACAGTACTCTATTGACAATTACATACATAAGATTCTCAATACTATGTAATGCTAATAGCCAAAGCCTACCCTGTCTGGAGATCCAATTTTAAATGTAAAACTTAACATGTCGACACTGATGAAGTCTAAATCTGTCAGATTTGACATTTGCTTGTATTTTAATATAAGCCAACTTGTAAAGTAAATAAATACAAACTTATTAAAAACATATTATATATAACTTTTATGACATTTTAATATTTTTGTTTTGCCGTTAGTAGAAGAGTTGTTCGTAAAGAGAAATCAATGAGGTTGTTCTCTACTTGATACATGTATAATATAAATATACGTTTCGGTAAAAACCCGCTTTTGTTTAAGAACGCGTTTCACTGAATACATTTGTGTCAACTAGAGTTTCCTGCCGTTGGTTGAGTTGGGTTCAAAGGCCTACAATCTTCATTTTTGACCTTCCGACTCATTTAGGGTGTTTATTTTCAAAAAATTTTAAACGAAAATGTCAAAAATTACATCCTCTACAACTTTGCTTCTAATTTTTGACATTTAACTTAAAAATATTTGAAAATAAACACCCAAATAAATGAGGCGGAAGGTCAAAAATGAAGATTCTAGTCTAAGGACCGGTTGTATGTCGGTTGGTAAAGTCTTTTGTAAAAGTTGACAAAGGGTAAACCCTTAGAATTCACCTTAGTGCCCAGCGGGATGACTAATCAGATTAAAGTGTGTGTCACCTGATTGGCCGGGCGCAAGTGAATTCTAAAGGTTTACCCTTTGTCAACTTTACAAAGACTTACCAACCGACATACAACTGGCCATTAGACCTTTGAATCAAACTCAACCAACATCCGTCAACTCTAGTTGCCATAAGGTATTCAGTGAAACTTGTTTTAACTAGTAAGAACGCGTTCTTACTAAAAAACGGGTTTTTACTGCAACATACCTATATACTAAATATAAATAGCTATGTTATATATCTATAGAATTTAACGAATCGTTTGTTATGTGGCTTGCTTTCTATAACGAATTTTCTATATCCAATCGGGTATTCGAACTAATGAGAAATGACAGAGAATATTTGTAATTAAAAAAAAACTGAAGATGAAGGTCATACCTTCGAAACTATAGACGCTAACAAATATATTATATATACCTATACATATTTATATTCAATATAAAATTTGTATCAATTATAGAACAATCTTTGATTGATTTCTCTTCAGTTTATTATTGCCCAAAATCGCAAAATCTAATGTTATTACTCGAGATTTGGTGGAGATACATTATCAGATAATGGTACAACAAATTTGAAAATTATTTATTGAAGCGTTTTTTTCAATTTTTTAGAAGTTGGCGTTTCGGAGGTTCTTCCGTCCTTTCTATATAATTGACACTTTAGGCCTGAAAAAAAGGGGAGGCTTTCCAAAAGGTCGGCTTTGACGTTTCACTAACTTATTTTATTCGGAATTTGTTGTTGTCAATCTCCAATAAAATCAACCAGCCCGTAACCAAGAAAATACTTTAAAAATATCTAATAATAATTATTTTGATTATTTATATCCATCGATTAAATTATTAAAGTTGTTATAGGTTAAAGGAAATAAGGACTATATCTTTTATGCAGATAATTTATATTTTATTGCCAACGTTTCGTCAACTTTGTTGACTTCTTCAGGGCTCATATAGTTAACTTCCCTGCATATTTGTCATTTTAATAATTATTATTTCTTAGTAAACATATCAAGGCAAGTCATCAACATCAATTAGAAGAAGTATTGTAATCGTGCATGAAAAAAGTGTTTTTTCCTTCTTTTTTTCGAAATATCTCAAAAACGGCTGAAACTATTTTGATTAAAAAAATTGAGCGAAACCATGGCCTTTCGCTCTTCAAAAAAGTTCTAATAAGTGAACATCGAAAAAATTATATTTTTTGAGATAATAATTGTTTTGTTAAAATGTCTGTTAGTTAGTCTGTCTGGTTGTCTGGTTGTCTGTTAGACTGTGCCGTTAGCAAATTTTTGTGGACGAGCTAGCTCAAAAACTAGTTTGAATATCGAAACCAAATTTCACACTTAGTTTTGGTCCATTGATTTTTCGTTTATTGGGCCACGCAGTTGGGGGCCTTCACTAACAAGAAATATTTACATAGTCGGGTGAAATTAATTACAGGAGTATTTACATAAGATTAAGAGCTGATTAGATTTTGGTGCCAAAATTAAGACCGGGGGTGGAGGGGGGTTAAAAATTAAAAATATAGGCTCTTGTACCAAACTCAACCAAATTTTGTATACATAATCAGTGGGACCCGATAAATCTAAAAATGCAAAAACTAACCGCCCAAAATGAGGGGGGGGGGTGTAGGGTCAAAAAATCAAAATATAGGCCCTCGTACCAAACTCAACCAAATTTTGTATGCATAATCAGTGGGACCCCAGAGGTCTAAAAATGCAAAAACTACCCCCCCCACATGAATATAAATAATTTTATTAAATATTAAATATAAGTGAGGGCCCAGGTGGTATTGTAAAGTTAAGTGGATGGCCACATAAGAACACGTCAGGTTATTTTTGGTTATTTTGTTGAAAAATGTCTGGAAGGTGGAGAAAAATAATTTTCAACCATGACTTTTTTCTGCCTGTGTGTCTTAATTCAGATACCCACAATGACTTAAGAATGAAAAGTCGTAGAAAGTTACTTCTTATGCTAAAATGTTTGTATTTCCAATAGGAAAACTTTTTAGATTTTGAACTTTCTAGCTCTGTGATCTTCCGATTATAAAACCCAAAATTATACAAAAAATATTTTTTGAATAATTTTTTGAGATTATAATCCGTTTCTTTACTAAAAAAATAATAAAAAATCGAACAGGTGTGTTTGGCATTATTCTATTATTAACCAAAACTGCAGTGTACCGAGTCATGAAAAAGTTTCACTTTCTCCTCCAATTTTGAATTTAAGTAAGTCTAACTCTTCGACTATTCTTATTAATGCAGAGTTGTTAATCGATGGCTATTTTTGATATTACGTCGTTACCTCCATGTCTTCAGCAAGGTTTATGTATTGTAATAAAAATATTATTATTGCAAAAGATTTATTATTGAACATAAAAGTTGTATTATCGATTGTAAAACCCCATATTTTTATAAGATTTATGTAGTTTTCAAAATATTAATAACATTTGAACATTTCAGAACAAATGGAAAATCATCTGTAGCTCAACATTTGAACAAGAAACTGACTCGGCAAAAAATGAATCGAAAGGGAAATTAAAACAGCGGCAATAACATCTAGTTCTGAAGCTAGAATACATAAACATTGGTTAATGCAAATGCATCAACGACTACTAATGTATAAAATACGAACAACATTTTAAAGAAGATTTTAAGAAGAAATGCATTATGAAGAAATTCTATTATAGAAACAAAAAGTGTATTTTAATTCATCTTTAGGTATTTTATTTTATTCAGTATACGGAAATTATCCCAATTAGTAATTAATAAGTACTTATTAAAAAATATATATAATCTAAAAATTTTAATTAAATAAATGAATAGAGTTCTTTATAAAAACAATTAATAAGCTTTTATTAACACATATTTTGTTGCGTAAAAATGTTAGAACTGTTTCTGGATATATAGGGTGGGGCAGAGCACTTTGCTTATTTAAAAATTCAATTAAGAAAAAAGTAACGCAGACATAAATTTAATTCTTTGAACAGCATCAAATACAACGTTTAAATTTTATGTTTACACAGTTTTATAGATGATATCAGGCAGGTGGCGTCCATTATTCTCAATACACTGCGTCATCTTTTTGAGGGGCGATCTGCACTGGCCAGCACGGTCGCCTGATTTAGCCCCTGAAATTTTTTATGGGGCTATCTAAAATCACCTGTCTACAACGATCGTCCTAGGACCCTGACTCACCTGAAGAAAAACATTCTTCACGCTGTCGCCAACATACCTGTCGATATGCTGGAAAGAGTTGAACAAAACTTCCGAGTTCGATTTACGCAGTGTATTGAGGATAATGGACGCCATCTGCCTGATAGAATTTTCATCTTTAAAATCTGTGCTAAAATTTAAAAGTTGTACTTGATGCTGATCAAAGAATTAAATATATATCTCCGATACTTTTTTCTTAATTGAATTTCTAAATAAGTTAAATACTTTCTCTGCCCCACTCTGTATTTGACTTGCTGATTCCAAAAATAGCTAAGTTTTTCTCTCCCAGCTCTAGTTTTTATGATTCATTTGGTCAGATCTCCGAAAAAGGCGATTTTTATTTATTTTTGAGATGAATTGATTCAAAACATCAATATTTGAAATCAAAATATTTAATTTTATTATTTGAAAAAAATCTTCATCCATCTCCTGGCTTTTTAGCTGAATGAGAATTCGATTTATATTACTAAAAAAACTGAAAGTTCAATTTTTGAATGAAACAAAGAACCGATGAAAATGTATAGATTTAGGTGTTTTACTATAAATCAAATTCACTTTGATTCAAAGCAGTGGTTCCTACAGGATGTGCCCGGGCTAGGGTGTCCTTGTCCATGTGTCCATATTTTCCCAGGACCCAATCGGGACATCTCTAAGATTTCCTTGTTTCTTTGTTAGCAGCAATTTCACTCTTTATGATATCTTTAATATGTCAGAATTGATTTTAGAATACATCTTTAGCAAGGGAAATTACATTCTTTAATGATTCAAAACATGTCGATATCTCATCTCATTCCGACACTTCTAACAACATCCATTGCAAAAACGAAAATTGATTCAATATTTTCTTTCAGTTAAACTTAAACCGGGACCGTTAACTGTCCCGAAAGAATATGTAGGGACACCAGGACCAGAAAGTTAAAACCGGGACAAATCCGGGAAAACTGGGACGTATGGACATATGGACAAAATGGATACCCTAGCCCGGGCGGGACCTGTCTGCCCGTTGACAATCCTAGGTGCGCACTAGGAGATCCCAGATATGTGTAGGGTTATTATTAAAATGATTTTTAGTTATATAATTAGTAGAAATTGTGGTGTTGGTTCAAGGTGAAACATCTTTAATAAAGATAAGAGTAAATAAATATTACAATATATGTAATATTCATTTTACTATGAGTTAAGGATTCTTGGTCACTTGTTTCACATTAAAATTAAAAAAAATTAAAATAACAGTTATTTTCTGTACTTCCTGAAGATGGGTTGATAGCCCGAAATATGTATATTGAAAAAATTTACATCATTTAATTTTTTTAATTTTAATGTGAAACAAGTGACCAAGAATCCTTAACTCATAGTAAATGAATATTAAATATAATATTTATTTACTCTTATCTTTATTTTAGTTATATGTTTATTAGCATTGTGGGTATAGTGCGCCTACGATTTTTTGTAGGACTTCAAGTGTGCCACGACTTTAAAAAGTTTGATAACCACTGAACTAAAGTCACGAGGTGAATTGGAACTGCTGGATGATGATTTTTTTAATTTAATAAAACTAGGTATATATTTTGATTTCAAATATTTTTGTTCTGAATCAATACGTCTGAAAAATAGACAAAAATCAAATTTTTCGGAGATTTGACCAACTTTCAAAAAAACGAGAGCGATACGGTCTTTTGACATAAAAACTTTTAAAATATATTTGTTTTATTTATGTGAAACCTACCAAGTATTTTTAATTAACTCTTATTTAAAATGTTTCACCTAGAAATTAAAACTTCGGATCTCACAGGGTAGCCAAATGCCCCGGATTGCTGTTACTGGCACTCGGGTTCGATTCCCAAGGAGGTGAAAAACAACCCTTCTAACATAATTAAAAATAATCCATTCGGATCTAATAGATGACACTCTCTTATGATTTTCTAAGATAAAATATTTCTAATTAATAAGACTAATAATGAAGGTTAAACCTTCGAAACTATAATCGCAAATAAATAAATTATATTAGGTATATAATATATTAGTTGAATAAAAAGATTTCACTGTCGATGGTAACAGAATTGTTTTTATTTTAGGTTAAAATAAAATAAAATGAGAGAGTCTTCTGTTTTTTAAATAAAATAATTTTTAATTATTTCTAGAGACTATAGTTTCGAAGGCATAGCCTTCATCATCAGTCTATCACTATCTATTTGAAATATTTGTGATAGACTGATGATGAAGGCTATGCCTTCGAAACTATAGTCTCTAGAAATAATTTAAAATTATTTTATTTAAAAAACAGAAGACTCTCTCATTTTATTTTATTTTTAACCTAAAGTATATAATATATGTAGGAATATGTATAATGGACAACGAATAATGATACTATTTTTTACAAAATATCTCTGAATGAGTTTAAAAAATATCTTCTATAATTTGATTTAATACTACTTTAATTCCAATATTATTTTCTTTGCCATCTAGCTAGAAATCAAAACTATAAAGGAACTTAACGGTGTACTTAAACAGCATATAATACCAAGGTCGTTACCATGATGATGATGATAAAATAACGAGATTAACAAGATAATGCAACAAATCAACTGAACAGTTGAAATATCAGTTGTTTGTTTGCTGTTGTTGTCAATGTTGTTGTTTTTTTCCACCTGGTGTGACTGAAATTGGAAGCCCCTCCCCAGCCCAACCGACCTTAGGTATTATAGAACATTACCATTGTATTTTTTTATAATGAATAGTTCACTCCGGTTCGGCTGCTTAACACGAGATTGAAAACAGGTTGCTAGATTAAATGTCAATCAATTGGACTAAACAACAACAACTACAACAAGGCGGTTCATTTTAGCTCCTGTATCCCTCCATTTTCGCTCTCTTTATCGCTTTTATATCCTTTGTTGTCCATGAAATTGAAAAGTATTACTCTTAAAATATGTTTTTTCTCCCTTCCCCCATTGAGTTGGTTTTATTCATTTGAACACTCATTCAAATACATAAAAATGTATAAAGATTGCGTTAGCGAATATTATACAATAAAACGTTCTAAATTTTAATGTTTTAACATTTGATATATTATTTGGGAGGCTTTTGCTTATACGAACAATGACAGACATATGCTTACATATATATTGCTAGCGAAGATAGAAGGCTGCAACTCCCA